>CM034312.1:27729205-27862478 GCA_019925795.1 Dendrobium chrysotoxum | reverse complement strand
TTCCCGTATGATTAGTTCAAAATTGGGAATATCATCCAGCACATTCCTCGGGTCATCCAGGTAAAATGCTCTGGACAGTCATGATTTTGCATGTATCATCAAGGACGATCTTGCGATCATTCAGGATGATATGATCGAATCAATCAAATCTTAATTACTTTCATTAATCACTAGACTAATTTAAGCATGATTGTAAAGGATCATCTAGGACGATGTATGTATCATCTGGGACAATTAGACCAAAATTCTCAAATAAAACTTGCCTAACTCAATTTGGCGGCTGAGAATTTCTAATTTGAGAATATCGTCCTGTACGATTGGTCCATCATCCAGATAATCTGCTTAGTTAACCAACATGAGACACTTAACATGGTCGCTCTAATTAGGGTTTCTATTTTCACTGGATCGTCCAGGACAATATAAATATCGTCCAAGACGATTTGAACAAAAATTGAACAGAAATTCTAACTCACTAAAACTCTCTCGCTGAGTATGTGTGTGCAAGGTTACTTAGCTTAGGGATTCATTACATTACATTTGACTCAAGAAAAATGAAAAATTATATTGAACCTGAAACACAAACAGACTAACTTGATCTTGAGCTAGCTTAAATTACAATTGATCCTATGAACTTGAAAGATTAGAACTTAAACAGAAATGAAAATATTTGTTATCATCAAAAATTTAGTCCTTGAACCAGATTCACAACACTCAATGCAATATTGCTGCATGGATAGGATTTAGAGTTATAAAGGTGATTTGGCACTACGGTGCTGAATTCCACTGACGTTGCGGCATGATTAATCTTAAATTTAATTTTTTAATTATTGACATAATTAGCGTTAGGTTAAATTTTCAAAATGAAATCCTATAGCCAAAATTTAGACTAACGCACACAATAATGATAAGACTTAGGTCAATTTTAACCAAAAGTTTTCAAACCACAGATAAAACTGTTGTAAATCTGGTTTTGATGATGACAAACATGTTTCCAGTGTGTTTTTCTTGGCTAACCCGTTTCAGGCACAAAAGATCACGAGCAAATCAAGCTAACTCAAGATCATGTCCAAGTGTGTCAAATGTATGATTTTTCTTTTTATTGAGTCAATTATAATGTAACTGATCCCCGAGCTAAGTAACCTTGCACACACACACTCAGGGGGAGAGATTGAGTGAATTAGAGTTTCTGTTCATTTTTTTGTTCAGATCATCCTGACGATATTCACATCGTCCTGGACGATCCAGCCAAAATAGAAACCCTAATTAGGGCGACCAAGTTAAGTGAGTCTGATTAAGCAGATCATCCTGGATGATCTTTGGATCGTACGGGACGATATGCTCAAATCAGAAATTCTCAGCCGCCAGAACAACTTAGGCAAGTTTTTATTTTTAGTTATTTGGTCTGATCATCCCGGACGATACGTGTATCATCCTGGACGATTCAGTACAATCATGCCTAAATTAGTCTGGTAATTAAGGAAAGTAATTAATATTTAATTGATACGATCACATCATCCTGGACGATCACCGGATCGTCCCGGACGATCATGATCGTCTAGTTCATTTCAGCTGTACATCCGAACTGTGTTCAGGATGATTTGGGCACTTTTTGAACTAATCGTACAGGACGATGTTCCTATCGTCCTGGACGATCAAGTCATTTTTTGGTCATCCAGCACAAGTTTCTCTGGACGACCCGAACTGTCTTCTGGACGATATTCCTCGATTTGTACTAATCATCCCAGACGATCGCAGGATCGTACGGGACGATATGAACAATTTTTTCTACTGATCGTCCAGAAGGCCAGATCGTCCAGGCTGAAATAGCTGAATTTGAACTGATCGTAAAGGATGATATATCGATCGTCCTGGACGATCTTGGCCGACCAGTTGAGATTTAGGGCAAAATTTTAAGCCCTCCTAAAAGAACTTTTTCTTGAAACAAGAAAAATCTTTTTGCCACCTTCCTTCCTAAGAAACCCTATAGAGAGAGAGAGTTGGGAGAGAGAGAGAGAGGATCTTGTGAGGGGGAGTTAGTGAGGGATTCACTAAGGTTGCTCCAAGCACGGATCAGAGTCGTCTTCTCCGCTCGTCGTCTTTCGTCTAGTCGGTGTTTGTCTTGGGAGGATCGTTCGCAAGAAGATCCAGGGTTCTCTGCCCGCTTCAGGTGGAAGCAAAAGGAGTTCGAAGGTTCTCTGCCTGCTTCAGGAGGAAGCAAAAGGAGGTCGGGTTCTCTGCCCACCGTGGTGAAAAGGGAGGTCTTGTACAGGCTTCTCCGCCTTTGCTGTGGGAGCAAAAGGAGAGACACTTTTTGTTTAGTGCAATACCCAGAGGGGAGGCTCCGGGGAGTGGACGTAGGTCAAGTTGACCGAACCACTATAAAATCTGGTTTGCTTTTCTGATTCAGTTTGCACTTTACTTTTTGATATTAACTGCATGGGTGAATATCTGAGATTGATCTTTTCGTTTATGTTTATTTGTTTCCGCTGCTAATATCGAAAAGATTTTTCATTGTTGTTGTGAAATTTTTAAATAACCAATTCACCCCCCCCCCTCTTGGTTAGCCTCGGGACTAGTTCACTAGGGCTTAACATCCCAATCGAACTTTCAAGTGGTATCAGAGCGGGATTCAAAATTTAGGTTTAAAAACTTTTGAATTTGATCCATGGCTAACTGTAACAATCGTAATACTGCTGAAGGTTATTCTATTACAAGACCACCATTGTTTGATAATATTCCTTTTGATTTTTGGAAAACACGCATGTCTACTTTTCTTCAATCGATTGACTATCGCATGTGGATGTTAGTTAAGGATGGATACGAACCTTCTTTTAGATTGATTAACAATGTGAAAACTGAATTGCCTTTTGCTGATTGGATGTTTGATGATCGTGACTTAGCACAGTTAAATGCAAAATGTTTGAACTGTTTCTTTTGTGCTTTAAAATCTGAAGACTATACGTGTTTCTACTTGTTATTCAACGGGAAAAGAAATCTGGGATAGATTATGTATAACATACGAAGGTACAACTGAAGTCAAACAGTCTAGGTTAAACATCTTGTTACATGATTATGAACTTTTTTGCATGAAACCTAGTGAGACTATTTCAGAAATGTACACAAGGTTCACTCAGATTGTTACCTCTTTGCATGCTTTAGGTAGAGAACTTACTAACTACGAAAGAGTGAAGAAAATTCTTAGATGTTTGCCTGCTTCTTATGATGCTAAGATTACTGCTATCACTGAATCTAAAGATTTAAATACTTACTCTATTGACAGCTTACTTGGATCACTCATTGCTTACGAGCAAGGGGTGAACCAAAGGCAACTTGATGCAGGTGAAAACGCAAGAAGGAGAAGACAGTGGCACTAAAGGCCAAAGATTCAGATGCTAGCACTTTCGGGTCTGATAGCGATGATGTTGCCTTAATCACAAGGCAATTCAAGAGCTTTCTAAGGAAGAAGAATAAGAACTTTCACAAGTGGAATAAAGGTAAGACTAGTAGAAATCTTAAAGGTTCATCTGAATCTGTTTGTTTTGAATGCAGGAAGCCTGGACACATAAAGGAGGATTGTCCTACGCTCAAGGCTCACCCAAGCAAGGAGAAGGGTGAGGAGAAACCAAAGTTCAGAAAGGACAAGAAGCGGATTCAGAAGGCATTCTGGGCAGACTCTGCATCCAACTCTTCTGAGACTGAAGCTGAAGAGGAGGAAACAAACTTGTGTCTGATGGCTGATGATCACCCTAGTCAGTCGGACCAGGAAGAGGTATGTGAGCTTACTTACGATCAATTATTTAAAGTTTCTAAAAAATTCATACATCGTATAGGAAGCTTAAGAAAACTCATGCTAGTTTGAAATTAGATTATTTGACTTTGCAAAAAGAGCATGATGTTTTAGTTAAAGATCATTCCACTGTTGATTCCAATTACATGTCTTTGCTTGATGAATTTGATGATTTGAACAAAAATATTCTGATTTAACTGTTGAGCATGATTTGTTAAAAACATCGCATGTTGAATTAGAAGTTACTTTTAAGAAAGTGAATGATATGGCATGTGATTTAGAAAGTAATGAAAGTGCAAGAACTTTTGAAATTGCAAGTTTAAATAAACATATTGAGTTTTTGAAAGTGAAAATCAGTGCTTTTGAAAAGAATAAAACACCGCCTACTTTTGAACAGTTCTATGCACCGCCACCTTTTGAAAAATCTGTTGCAAGTTCATCAAAGCATGTTTCATATACATCTAGAAAGAGGCACTATCACCCACGTAGATTAGTTAACCCTTTTCCTGGTGTTAGATGTTTTTCATGTGGCATGTTAGGACACATTTCCCACACCTGCACTGTTCACCGTAGTACACATTGGGTGTGGAAACCCAAACTGCCTGTTTCACAGCACAGCACGCATGCATTGCATTCTTCTTTTCATAAGAAGGAACCCAAACCTGTTTGGGTTCCTAAGACTGGCGTTTGATATTTTTTGTAGGAGTGCTCTCACACAAGACCTCATGAGAGCATGTGGTACCTGGATAACGGATGTTCTAGACACATGTTTGGAGATGCAAATCAGTTCATTTCGCTGGAGGCCAGAGCTGGAGGTAAGGTTACACTTGGAGATAACACCACCAGGAAGGTGGTAGGCACAGGTATAATTGGTGATTCAAAGAATTTATGATTGATAATATTTTGCTTGTAGATGGACTGAAACACAACTTACTGAGCATCAGTCAACTTTGTGACAAGGGATACAACATCAAATTCCTGTCCACTGGCTGCATTTTAAGCTAAATGATGAAGTTGTTTTGCAGGGGCAAAGGATCAACAACGTCTACAAGCTGGATGTAAGTTACATTAAATCTGATAATTCAATTTACTTAAAAACTGCTGCAGATGAGTCTTGGTTATGACATATGAGATTGTGTCATGCCAGTATGAAAACCCTTAGGAGAGTCACCCAGAAGGACTCAGTTAGAGGTGTGCCCAAGCTTAAGTTCACTAAGGATCACCTTTGTGATGCCTGTTAGTTGGGGGAAGCAAGTCCAATCCTCTTTTCACTCTGTTAAGGATATTAGCACCTCTAGACCTTTAGAAGTTCTTCACATGGACCTCTTTGGACCCATTAGCACTGCCAGCTTAGGGGGGAGAGTCTATGGATTTGTGATTGTAGATGATTATTCGAGATTCACTTGGGTGAAATTTTTGTCACATAAATCTAAGTCATTTGATGAGTTTAGATCTTTCTCTACTTGGATTCAGAAGAAGTTAGGATGTGAGATCATTAACATCCATAGTGATCACGGAGGGGAGTTTGAAAATGAAAGATTTGGAAGTTTTTGTGAGGATCAAGGGATTAGTCACAATTTTTCAGCTCCTAGGACCCCTCAGCAGAACGGGGTAGCTGAAAGGAAGAACATGACCTTAGTGGAAGCCGCTAGAGCCATGCTTGCCGAGTATTCACTTCCAAAATACTTTTGGGCTGAAGCGGTGAACACTGCCTGTTATGTGCTGAATAGGGTGAATGTGAGAGTCCAAACTGAACAAGACACCTTATGAGATCATTAAGGGTAGAACTCCAAATCTGTCCCACCTCCATGTCTTTGGCTGTAAGGTTTTCATTCTGAACAACGGGAAGTCATCCTTAGGAAAATTTGACCCCAAATCTGATGAAGGAGTATTTTTAGGATATTCATGTGTGGGGAAATCCTTTAGGGTGTTCAATAAGAGGACTTTGGTGGTGGAAGAAACAACCCAATGTAGTGTTTGATGAATTTGATCCTAAGGAGTCTAGATCTGAAGTAGAAGATGAAGAGATTGTTGAGGTTACCCAAGGAGTTGGAAATACAAATCTGGAGGAAAGGGTAGAACCTCAAATCACGATGCCTAGAGATTGGAGATATTCTTTGAGTCATCCTAAAGAACTGATCTTAGGAGACCCTTCTGAAGGTGTTAGGACTAGGCATGGACTTAGGAAGGAAGTAAACCATTCTGCCTTTATCTCAATGACTGAACTCACCAACATCAATCAAGCCTTGTCATATGAGTTTTGGATTTTAGCTATGCAGGAAGAATTGAATCAATTTGTAAGGAATGATGTTTGGGAGTTAGTAGAAAGACCCAAAAATCAAAGTATTATGGGAACCAAGTGGGTCTTTAACAATAAGATGAATGATTCTGGTGTGGTGGTGAGAAATAAGACAAGATTGGTGGCTAAGGGGTATAATCAAATAGAAAGGATTGATTTTGAGGAGACTTTTGCCCCTGTAGCTAGATTGGAAGCCATTAGCATGCTACTAGCCTTTGCCTGTTATAAGAGATTTAAGCTGTTTCAAATGGATGTCAAGAGTGCCTTTTTAAATGGGGTAATTAAAGAAGATGTTTTTGTAGAACAACCCCTGGGTTTTGAGAGTTCCCAATATCCAAATCATGTCTATAAATTAAAAAAGGCCTTCTATGGATTGAAACAGGCACCCAGAGCTTAGTATGAGAGGCTTAACACATTCCTGTTAGAAAGAGAGTTTGTTAAGGGGAGCGTAGACACCACCCTTTTTTTGAGGAGATTTGGGGATGACTTACTCATTGTCCAGATCTATATTGATGATATAATTTTTGGATCTTCTGATAAATATTTATGTGATGAGTTTTCTAAAATAATGAGTAAGGAGTTTGAGATGAGTATGATGGGAGAATTGTCCTACTTTTTAGGGTTTAGCATAAGGCAAACGGATGATGGAACCTTTCTTAATCAATCAAAATACACTAAGGATATTTTGAAGAAATATAAAATGGACAAAGCCAAGCCAATTAATACTCCCATGCCCTCCTCAATTCAGTTAGATAAGGACTCAAGTGGAAAATCTGTTGATCAGAAGAAGTATAGAGGGATAATAGGATCACTACTTTACCTGACTGCTAGCCGACCTGATATCATGTTTAGTGTCTGTCTTTGTGCTAGGTTTTAGGCTGATCCTAAAGATTCCCACCTGACTGCTGTTAAGAGAATTCTTAGATATCTTTTAGGGACCCCAAACCTAAGAATCTGGTACCCTAGGCACAGCACCTCTTTTGAGATCATTGGATATTCTGATTCTGACTTTGCGGGGTGTAGGGTGGATAGAAATAGCACTTCTGGGACTTGTCAGTTCATAGGACAGTCGTTAGTCTCCTGGTCTAGTAGAAAATAGAACTCAGTTGCACTTTCCACTGCTGAAGCTGAGTATATTGCCTTAGGGAGTTGTGTGGCCCAAGTTCTTTGGTTGAAGCAACAAGTCTTGGATTTAGGGGTACCTGTTGGCATAATTTCTGTTCTGTGTGATAATACTAGTGCCATCTGTATCTCTAAGAATCCAATCCAATATTCTAGGACCAAACACATTGATATAAGGCATCACTTCATTAGGGACCATGTTACAAAAGGGGATATTGAGCTACATAATATAGCAACTGAAAATCAGCTGGCTGACATATTCACTAAACCATTGGCCTTTGACTCATTCAACATTTTGAGAACCAGATTAGGAGTGATTGAAATAAATGCTTGATTCTGATTACTGCTGATTTTTGATTGTTCTGATTGATATTCTGTTTTCTGTTAGTTAATTTTTGGTTTGATTATTTGCTTTCGGTTGATTTTATTTCTTCTGCTGATTTCTGTTTTAGCCTTACTGTTAGTTTGATTTGAGTATTTACTTGGATGTGATTTTCTACCTATTTTTATTCACTGGTTCATATCTAGCACTTACTGTTTTATGCTTTTCAAAATCTGATCACCGCTCACTACTTCTGATAATCTGAATTTCTGACTGGGAGTTTTTACCTTGTTTTGGTTTGGAAGCTGGTACGCAGTGATTGATTCCACTGAATCTGTTAAAGGGAAGAAACATTGATGATTGTTTCTCTTCCTCTAACTCCTTTACTGGTGTATAGTTTCTTTCGAATAAAAATCCTCTTTAATATTAAAATATTAGTTTTTGAAATAGAGATTATTTTATCTTCCTACAGTAATCTGCCTCATATCAATAGTGTTTTTCAAAGTCTTGAGTCATTAGTTTGATTTTCTAAACCAAGTGATTACATTTATCATATGATATATGGCTTTTGTTTTGTGAATCATTCTTCCTTACTGTGGAGAGTCATCTTCTATGTCTGGAAGATAATCTCACAGCTGAGACTCTTTAATGATTATGAAAAGGAGAAAGCTTATAAAAGATGCACAGTGCGCCAAATAAATTAAAAAAGAGGCATAAAATGAGCCCAAAACTAAAAAGATGCGAAATTGCCAAATTGGATACACAAAGTGTATCAAAAATAAAAAGATGTGCAAAGCGCCAACCAATTTAAAAAAGAGGCATAAAATGAGCCCAACCAAGCTTTCTTTCCTTTCAGATCGTTAAAAGGTCTTAGAAAAATCCGTGTGCCACTTAATACTTTCAAAAGCATGTGTTTTGAAAATCATGATTTTTTATTTTTTACTTTGTAACACTATTATATCAGATATTTTTCTAGAACGAGACTTGAAAGGATCTCTTTTCAAATCTAATGTCCTTTCTTCTGAATCGGATTTTTATTTTGAAAGAGGTTTGCATCGATAAAGTGCCCGGGGTCGGAGTTACGAAAGTTGTTTTTTCCAACCTTTTCTGGATTTCAGCGTTATCAATCATCTTTTTATTGGTTTTTGAATCTAAAATCAAGGGAAATTTTTGATTTACTCGAGTAGCTTGATCAAAAAAAAACTTTGCTTTTATGTATTTTTGCTGTGAGTTTTATTCGTTTTTGTTTTATTTTGATTTCATGGTTATGTTTTTTGGGATCCTGATCGGTCATCTTCATTATCCATCTTTTTCTGTTTTCTTCACATCGTCCTGGACGATACCTCGATCGTCCTGGACGATCCTCTTCGTCCTGGACGATCCAAACATCGTCCTAGACGATTCACTCAAAATCGTCCCCACACTACTCCTGCTGCTGAAAGAACTCAAATTATTGGTGATCGTCCTGGAGGATCCTTACATCGTCCTGGACGATATGATCCATATCCTCCTGATCTGATCAAACGGCTGACATTGCTCCAATTTTTGTCCATCGTCCAGGACGATCAACCCTATCGTCCTGGACGATTTGAATTCGGCCCTATCATCCTGGACGATCCACCCTATCATCCGGGACGATTGGAATTCGGCCCGTCCGACGCACTTATTGCATATCGTCCCGGACGATCCACCTAATCGTCCTGGACGATACTTTTCTTCAACGGTCGTCCAGCCTGACTCCTCGGGACGATCGCCTGTGTCTAATCATCCTAGACGATCAGACCACCTTTTTGACCAATCGTACAGGACGTCATAAATGCCCATATCATCCCGGACGATGTCGCGATCGTACGGGACGATCAGGCCGTTTTCTATATAAACAGCAGTTTTCTTAAGGATTTTCCACACCATTTCTCTTCCACTCTCCTTCTACTTCCTACACTCTTGATTTCTAATGGCTGGTGGCAAACGGTCCCGTCAAAAGGGTGCCAGTTCCTCCCGGGGACCTATTGATCCTCGCTTCCCCAATGCAGCCGATCAGGCTGCCTACGAGTGATATTGCGAGGTGGGGATCACACCGTCGAAAAACATAAATCCCCGTACTCTCACTTATCCTGTCCTTGACCTCTTCGCACTTACCTCCCTCACCTTCATCCTGACTCTCGCATTTCCCTTTAGCTCGGAACTTCTTCGCATTTTCTTTGCAAACTTGAGGATTTCGGCTGATTATTCCACTCTTCGTTCTTATGTAAATCAGCGCCCCGTCGAACTTACCTATCAGGACTTTCACAATATTCTCCAACTGTCCGTCACTGGCGACAATCTCCACACCCTTATCACCGACCTAGACTATGATTGGAGTGTCACCAATCATTTCCTTCGAAATATAAATGCCCCTTATCATGACAATGCCTGCTCCACACTTCTTAAGGACGCCCGGACTATTCAGCATGTTCTTCGTTCCTCCGTCGTTCCAAAGGCGGGGGATCAAATTCACATCACCCCACTCTTGTCTTTGACCACCTACTACATCCTGGCCAATAGGGAATTTAATGCCACAGACCTTATTATCCAGTACCTTGAGCACCTCACCACCATTCGGGATCCAGGTCATCGTCGTCGTCCAAATCTATCCTTAGGACACATCATTGCATATGCCCTCGAAACAAAATATGACCTGTAATATCCCGCAGCTCCAGATGTTCCTCATTCCTTCCTCACCAACAATGCCTTCCATGTCCTACACAGCACCCGACTACATCCGGAGCCCTCCCCGGATGTTGAGGAAGAGGAGGAAGAGGCCATTCCAATTCCTGCTGCACTAGAGGCACCTGCTCCCCTTCGCATTGCCTCTCCCTTTGACCACCTGGTGCAGCATTTCGATCAGTGGGAGGCCAGATTTGACTCCTACGTGGTTGCCCAGGAGCAGCGGCACGCCGAGGACATACAGCGCTTCACTGACTACGCTGCGCAGCAGCAACAGCATCATGACTAGGACATTGCCTGGATTGGAGCCCACTTTCAGGCCATTCACCATTACTTCAACCCACCACCGCCACCTCCCTCTTCTGATCAGGATCCGCCTCAGTTTTAGTTTTCTGTTTTGTAGTTGTTCTCTTTTATGTTTTGTACTTGTATTTCCGTGTTCTGGTTTACCCTCCTCCTTTTTGTGATGTCAAAAGGGGGAGTCGGTTATTGTCATTTCAGTCTTTAGTATGTGTTATATTTTCTGTATTAGTTTGATGGTTACATGAAAATTTGAAAAAAAAAATATATCTGTTTTTCGATCTCCTGTTTATGTTTATTTTCAAACTACTGTACAAATATTTACCATCATCAAAAAGGGGGAGATTGTTGTAAATCTGGTTTTGATGATGACAAACATGTTTCCAGTATGTTTTGCTTGGCTAACCTGTTTCAGGCACAAAAGATCACGAGCAAATCAAGCTAACTCAAGATCGGGTCCAAGTGTGTCAAATGTATGATTTTTCTTTTTATTGAGTCAATTGTAATGTAACTGATCCCCGAGCTAAGTAACCTTGCACACACACACTCAGGGGGAGAGATTGAGTGAATTAGAGTTTCTGTTTAATTTTTGTTCAGACCGTCCTGGACGATATTCACATCGTCCTAGATGATCCAACCAAAATAGAAACCCTAATTAGGGCGACCAAGTTAAGTGAGTCTGATTAAGCAGATCGTCCTGGACGATCTTTGGATCGTACGGGACAATATCTCAAATCAGAAATTCTCAGCCGCCAGAATAACTTAGGCAAGTTTTTATTTTTAGTTATTTGGTCTGATCGTCCCGGACGATACGTGTATCGTCCTGGACGATTCAGTACAATCATGCCTAAATTAGTCTGGTAATTAAGGAAAGCAATTAATATTTAATTGATACGATCACATCGTCCTGGACGATCACCGGATCGTCCCGGACGATCATGATCATCTAGTGTATTTCAGCTGTATGTCCCGAACTGTGTTCAGGACGATTTGGGCACTTTTTGAACTAATCGTACAGGACAATGTACCTATCGTCCTGGACGATCAAGTCATTTTTTGGTCATCCAGCACAAGTTTCTCTGGACGACCTGAATTGTCTTCTGGACGATATTCCTCGAATTGTACTAATCGTCCCGGACGATCGCAGGATCGTACGGGACGATATGAACAATTTTTTCTACTGATCGTCCAGAAGAGCCAGATCGTCCTGGCTGAAACAGCTGAATTTGAACTGATCATACAGGATGATATACCGATCGTCCTGGATGATCTTGGCCGACCAGTTGAGATTTATGGCAAATTTTAAGCCCTCTTATAAAAGAACATTTTCTTGAAACAAGAAAAATCTTTTGCCACCTTCCTTCCCTAAGAAACCTTAGAGAGAGAGAGTTGGGAGAGAGAGAGAGGATCTTGTGAGGGGGAGTTAGTGAGGGATTCACTAAGGTTGCTCCAAGCACGGATCAGAGTCGTCTTCTCCGCTCGTCGTCTTTTGTCTAGTCGGTGTTCGTCATGGGAGGATCATTCACAAGAAGATCCAGGGTTCTCTGCCCGCTTCAGGTGGAAGCAAAAGGAGTTCGAAGGTTCTCTTCCTGCTTCAGGAGGAAGCAAAAGGAGGTCGGGTTCTCTGCCCCACTGTGTGGTGAAAAGGAGGTCTTGTACAGGCTTCTCCGCCTTGCTGTGGGAGCAAAAGGAGAGACACTTTTTGTTTTGTGCAATACCCAGAGGGGAGGCTCCGGGGAGTGGACATAGGTCAAGTTGACCGAACCACTATAAAATCTGGTTTGCTTTTCTGATTCAGTTCTGCACTTTACTTTTTGATATTAACTGCATGGGTGAATATCTGAGATTGATCTTTTCATTTTTGTTTATTTGTTTCCGCTGCTAAATATCGAAAAGATTTTTCATTGTTGTTGTGAAATTTTTAAATAACCAATTCACCCCCCCCCCCCTCTTGGTTAGCCTCGGGACTAGTTCACTAGGGCTTAACATCCCTATCGAACTTTCAAGAACTTCATTTACACACAAACAGCTAGCAAAAAATAAGGATAATAAATTGGGTTATTTCCCAAGCACCAATAAGTTTATAGTTTTCAATTAGACTATGCCAAAATTTTATCTAAGATGAGCCAGCTTTACCAAATTCCTAAGGCAATTAACATCTCCTCTTGAATAGGGTTTTAAACTGTAATGATTAACTTCAAAAATCTAAGTAGATTTATTATTCCTAATATTAATAGCTTAATAAGGATACACTTTTATAATAGTGAATGGGTCTAACGACTTGGACTTAAGCTTCCTAGGAAATAATTTTAATCTTAAATTATATGATAATACTTCTTGTCTAGGCTCAAATTCTTTCTTAATAACTTAATATCATGCCACTTTTTAACTTTCTCTTTATATAATTTGGCATTCTCGTCGGTGTCATTTCTAAATTCTTCTAATCCATTCAACTATATAAGTTTTTTATCTTTAGCATCCTTAAGGTTGTAATTTAGTTATACTGTCCAGTAAGCTTTATACTCTAATTCAAGAGTTAAATGACAAGCTTTTCCAAAAATTAGCTTGTAAGGAGACATTACAATTGGAGTTTTATAAGCAATTCTGTAAGCACATAATACATCATCTAATCTCAGTGATCAATAATTTCAATTTGGACTTACAGTTTCTATAAAATTTTCTAAATCTCTTGATAATTTTTCTCAGATTGACCATTGTTTCGGAGGTGATAAGCAATTATTATTTTATATTTAATTCCAAATTTTAAAATTAAATTCTTTATTTTCTTGTTATAAAAATGGCTAACCCCATCATTTATGATGACTCTAGGCACTCCAAATCTAAAAAAATAGATTTTTTTCTTTAAAAACTTGATTACTACTTGAGCATCAATTTTAGGAGTTAATACTCCTTCTATCCACTTGGAGATATTATTAATTGCTATCAAAATATATTGACTGTCAAAGGATTGAACAAACAAACCCATGAAGTCAAATCCCCAAACATAAAAAATTTCAACTTCAATTTTGTAATTAAGGGGCATTTCATTTTTCTTAGGAATATTTCCTACCCTGTAGCATCTATCATATTTTTTATCATAAACATTTATACCATTAAATAGGGTAGGCAAATAAAATTCAGATTGAAGGATTTTAGAAGCTTTTCTAAACCCTCTAAAATTCCCTCCATACATAGAATCTTAACTCTGACTAATAATAAGTTAAATCTCATCTTCAAAGACACACCACCTAATGATCTGATATTTATATTTTCTAAACATATAAGGCTAATCACATAAATAAAATTTAGCATCATGCATGAATTTCTGACTTTTGGTGTAAGATATGTCAGCGGGATTACACCACTAACAATGAAATACAAATGTCAACGTACCAAGGCACATTCAAAGATCGTAGTGTAAATAGCTTTTTATTAGGGAAAAATCATTAATATCATTTTTAGTATGATCAAAATCTTTCCTCTCTAATGTAGATAGCTGTAAGCCACAAGATTTTTAGATCCTTTCTTATCAAGATTCTTAATATCAAATTCCTATAGCAATAAAATCCACTTGATTAATCTGGGTTTTGCATCTTTATTGATTAACATGTGTTTGATGGTAGAGTGATCAGTAAAAATAATGACTTTGGTGCCAATTAAATAAGATCTAAACTTATCAAAGATAAGAATATTACTAGTAATTCTTTTTAGAAATTGTATAGTTAATTTGGGCATAATTTAAAGTTCTACTAGCATAATAAATGGCATGAATTTCTTTTCAATCCTTTTCCTTAAAACTACTCTAATAACATAGTCACTAGCATCACACATCAATTCAAAATTTAGAGACCATTGAAGTGAAATGATGATAGATGCAATAACTAAGCACTTCTTAAGTTTCTCAAATGTAGTTAATCAATCAGAGTTAAAATCAAAAGGTATATCATTTTCAAGAAAATGGTATAGTGGTTTGGTTATTTTTGAAAAACTTTAATGAAATTCTTGTAAAATCCAACATGACCTAAAAAACTATGGACTCCCTTAACATAAGTAGGAGGTGAAAAATTTTCAATCACTTAGAACTTTGCCTTATCGACCTCCATACCCTTCTCAGAGATTTTATGTCTAAGGATAATGCCTTTCTTTATCATGAACTAGCATTTCTCCCAATTTAGCACAAGGTTGGTTTCCTCACATTACTTTAGGACTAATTCTAAATGATCTAAACACACATCAAATGTTGCTCCAAAGATTAAGAAATCATCCATAAAAATCTCAATGTCCTGCTCTATTAAATATGAAAAGATCAACATCATACATCTTTGAAATGTTGTAGGGGCATGCACAAACCAAAGGGAAAACATCTAAACGTAAAGGTTTTGTAAGGACTTGTGAATAAGGTTTTCTTTTGATCTTCTGCGGCAATGGAAAACTAGTGGTAACCAGAGTAGCCATCTAAGAAATAGTAAAAATTATGCCCATCTAATGTATCTAGCATTTGATCAATAAAAGGAAAGGAGAAATGAGCCTTCCTAGTGGCTTTGTTAAGCTTTTGATTATTAATACAAATCCTTTATCAGGTCATAGAACTAGTAGGAATAAGTTCAGTCTTTTAATTTAAAATGATAGTTAACCTTCATTTCTTAGGCACATAGTGAATTGGGCTAACCCAATCACTATAAAAAATAAGATAAATAATGCCTTCATCTAACCATTATAGTATTTCTTCTTAACCGCTTCTTTCATAATCAGATTCAATCTCCTTTGTGGGTCAGCTTTAGGTTAACAAGCTTCTTCCAATATAATTTGTTTACATACAAATGGACAAATTAATCCCCGAAATGTCAATAATAGACCATCCAAAAGTTTTCTTATACAAACTAAGGACTTTACTTAACAAACCTTCTTGATCTTTTCAAGCTTAATAGAGATAATGACAAGTAAAGTTAACCCCTTTCCTAATAAGACTTATTTTAAGTGAGCAAGAAACACTTTTAGTTTTAACTTAGTCTACAAAGGGTTTCAACGGTTTTCCTAAGGGTGATGTGTCTAGGACTTCAAGTCTTTCTCTATACAACCTAGAGACTTCACTAATGAAATAAACAGAATATCCCTCTATCTCACATAAATCATCCTCACTCAAAGACACATCCAACTGATTATCACCCAATAGTTCCTTCATAACTTCCTCTATATAATAATCAAGAGAATCCACTCTACAAAAATTCTCATATTGATCCATAGGCAACTTCATTGCTTTCAAAACATTAAAGGTGACTTCCTCATCTTAAACTCTTATGGTTAGCTCTCCCTTCTGAAGTTCAATCATAGCCTTATCGATAACTTATAATATAATAGCCTATCCGTTGATCATGTTCGGAGATTTGCTCGTCTCGCTGTATGGAACCATTACCCTATGTCTTATTTCAATAATTTTGTATTTTTGGTATTTTTTTGATTAAATTTGTATTTTTATTACCAAAAAAGAAGAACAATTTTGTATTGGTAAAACTTTTACCAAGTAACTTTTTATATATTATAAAGATTACGATTATGAATATTTTGAGTATTTATTTGAGATTTTTTCATCAAGTGATTTTGAAAAAATAATGATTTTGCCTATTCAAAAATTCATTTTAACATCTAAATATAGTGTTTTAGTTCAATTAAAGCCTCAAAATATTGTTTTATATGATCTCTCATAATTTGATTAATTTTTGAAAATATGAATTTCTACTTAGTAGAGTTTTTTATTGCCTACCATTAGGGCATGTTGACACTTTTTAAATTAAGCAAAATTATACTTTATTTACGGTAATACATTAGAAATGAATATGGGCATATGATTAAGTAATAGATGGTTGATATTACTATTATAGTACTTTGATAATAATGTGTGTGTAGAAAAAATATATAAAGATTAGTTATTCATTGATATTGGCTAGAGATTGATTGACCTATATAGGATGATAGGTTGATGGTGAAAGTTCTTTAGGGATGTTAAGCCCTTATGAACTAGTCCCGAGGCTAACCAAAAGGGAGGGTGAATTGGTAGTTTTAAATATTCGTGAGCAAACAATGATTTAGAAAATCTTTTTGAATGTTTTAAAATGTTTTACAGCTATGTGATGATGTGCAGATGTTCAATCATAATAGAATAATAATCACAATCATACAATCATCAATAGAAAAGTAAGTGCAAAAAATAATCAGAAAAAACACACCAGATTTTATAGTGGTATTGCACTAACACTAAGTGACTCTCCTTCTGCTCCCACAGCATGGCAGAGAAGTCTGTACAAAACTCCTTTCCACCAACCCGGTCAGGCAGAGAAGCTAAACTCCGTTCGCTTTCTTCTGAAGCAGGCAGAGAACCTAGACTCCTTTCGCTTCTTCCTGAAGCAGGCAGAGAACCTGGATATATTCTTGCGGACGATCCTCCCACAGAGACACCAATAAAATAAGAGACGATGACCAAAGAAGATGACTCAGATCCTTACTTGTAATAACCTTTGTGAATCTCTCACAAACTCCCCCTCACAAGATCCTCTCTCTCTCTCTCCCAAGCTCTCTTTCTCTCTCTCTTAAGGTTTTCTTTGGAAAGAAAAGTGGCAATAAGATTTTACTTGTTGAAAGAAAAAGATCTTAAATAAGAGGGCTGAAAAATTACCCTAAATCTCAATTGATCGTCAAATATCATCCAGGACGATCGGTAGATCGGCCTATATGATCAGTTCAAAATCACATGTATCAGCCTGGATGATCTGGTTCCTCTAGACGATTAGTAGATAAAATTTATTCAGATCGTCCCGTATAATTCTGCGATAGTCCGGGATGATTAGTGTAAATAAGGAATTTCATCCAGAAGACAGCTCTGGTCGTCCAGGGAAACTTGTCCTGGACGATCTCAAAATGACTTGATCGTCCAGGCCAATATGTGTATCGTCCTATACGATTAGTTCAAAAATGACAATATCATCCTGCACATTATTTGGATCAGCCTGCATAAAACATGTTGTATGATTTTAAAATGACTTGATCATCCGGGATGATATCTCGATCGTCCCGTACGATTAGTTCAAAATCAGGAATATTATCCAGCACATTTCTCGGATCGTTCAGGTGAAGTACTCTGGACAGTCAAGATTTTGCATGTATCATCCGGGACGAAATTGTGATCGTCCTGGATGATATGATCGTATCAATCAAAAATTAATTGCTTTCCTTAATCACTAGACTAATTTAGGCATGATTGTAAAGGATCGTCCTGGATAATACATGTATCATTCGGGATGATTAGACCAAATCTCTAAAAATAAAAAGTTACCTAACTTAATTTGGCAGCTGAGAATTTCTGATTTGAGCTTATCATCCTGTACAATATGTGTATCATTCAGGACGATCGACTTAATCAAACTGACCTAACATAGCCGCCCTAATTAGGGTTTCTGTTTTCACTAGATCATCCGGGACGATCCAGTGATATCGTCTAGGACGATATGAACAAAAATTTTAAATAGAAACTCTAACTCACTAAAACTCTCCCCCTGAGTGTGTGTGTGCAAGGTTACTTAGCTAGGGGATCAATTACATTACATTTGACTCAAGAAAGAGAAAAATTACAATTAAACACACGTGGACCAAATTTTGAGTTGGCTTGGATTGCATTTAATCATTTGTACCTGAGATGTTAGTCAACCAAAATAAAACACAGAAATGTTTATCATCATCAAAATTGTAATCCTTAAATCCAAGTTTGCAACAGATGGAATTTCCTTTAAATATTATGGTTTTGTGTTATCCTTTACTAATTCAAGCGATACTGATTGGGAGCTATAAAGAGTTATTACTGTGTTGACAGTAAAGAGTGACGACTCTGTTTACTATTTTAATGGTTATTGACTTTCGATTACTGATTACGGAAAAATACTATGATAATTAAAACTTCCTACTTATTTAGTGTGACTACTGAAATCCATACTATTGAGGCATTGACACTAATTTTACTATTACCAATACGAACACCGATACTATTTGATATTATTAATTTACTATACTGATACTGAATATACTGAGCATGTGACATATTGGATAGCATGTGTACATTGTTATAAGATTTTACAATATTGATTTAAGTTTAATGGTTCTTTACTAATGTTTTGATTTAACCGCTTATACGATTTTTTATTAATTGATAACACTGACATGATGTCTTCTTTAGTGATTCAACACTAGTACTGCATTATTATATATATTGATATTTTGATCAATAGTTTTAGTTTTGTTGCTATTTATATTATTAAAAGAAATTAGGTAGCTCTAGTTATGTAAATTAAAAGATAAAAAAGTAATTCTTTCAAATTAGATTTTGAGACATCATAAATGAAGGTCTACATATAATGATAGGTATTTCCTTGTCTTCCTCCATGTAAAATTTATAGGGAAAATGAAATTATTAACCTTCACAAAAGCATCCTTTATTACCCCCTTTAGATAGGTGAATGAATGGTCAACTAACTGCAAGGTAATAGTGGTAGGCTGGACTTCTCTTAGGTCTAATCTTTTAAAGATAGAAAAAGGCATAAGATTGATTCTAGCACCAAAATCACAAAGCACTTTCTCACAAAACTTATCTCTTTTATCCATCGAGATGGTGAAACTACTAGGGCTCTTAAGCTTTTGTAAGATTTTCTTTTGAATAATGGCGCTACACTCTTTAATAAGAGCTAAAGTTTCAAAGTTTCCTAATTTTCTCTTTTTACTTAAAATATATTTCATAATTTTTGTATAGGTATGCATTGATTCTAGGTCTTCAGCAAAGGGTATATTAATTGTGAGCTTTTTAAATATTTTTAAAAATTTAGAAAACTACCTATCCAAATTTTGCTTTAATAATCTCGGACAAAAAGGTGGTGGTGGTCCTCTCAACAACCTTCGTAATATATTTTTCTATTTCCTTAATGGGTTGAGATGGTTCCTCAGACTAAGTGGGTTTTAATAGGGCTTCCTCAAGAATTTCTTCTATTGGCTTCTCCTCCTTCCTAACCACTTACTATACTTCTTTTCCACTCCTAAACTGAATAACTTTAAATGGTTTCTTACCATTTTCTTTTTGATTTATTTTAGTGTTTCTAGGCAAGGTTCTTTAGGGTCTGCTATTTAAAGATCCAGCTAGCTACCCTAATTAATTTCTAATATTTCTAATAGCAGCAGCCTGACTTTTTAAATACGTACTCATTTATAAAACCAACTTTTCTAATGAAGGCTTTTTATCCTTATTTTAATTATTTAAGTTAAATCTATGGGATAATTAGGGTTTGGGTTTACAAAATTTTGAGGAGGGTGGTTCTAATTTTCTACTTGATTTGACTGGTTAGAGTTCCAATTATTATTAGTATTTTGATTATACTCCAATTAAAATTAGGGTGATTTCTCCAACAAAGATTATATAAGGTTTTGAAAAGGATGTATTAGTTCTATTATTGATGGCATAAAAGGACTCTATTCCTGATGCATTTGGGTCACTAAAGGATCCAAAAATATTCTCTTCTACAAGAAAAGATGAATTTTGGGGTGAACTAACTCGAAGATTTTCTAACTTTCTAAATATAATAGCTACATGTGCAACTAAAATAAATAGTGCATCCAATTCATGTATACTATCACACCCCAACCGATCAGGATAGATCCATTATGTTGAGCTGTGATAGACAATTCCTAAGATCTAGTTTTGGAATGTTCATAATATCTTCCTATTTCATTTCAAATAAAACTATAGACAACAGAGCTACTAAAATATCCAAATACTGAAACTAACTCATCCATAAAATTTCTTTTACTTCATCAAAATAAATATCTACACTACAGTACATAGCTACATACAAGAGTTAAAGAACTGAAAATTTAACTAACCATGACTGTATAAAAATCAAAATAGCAAAATATTTATCAACTCAGATTTGATCATGAACCGCTAATCAACAGCCTCCTTCCCTTTCCCAAACCCTAAAAATCACAAGCAACCAACAATAAGCTACAACAGCTCAGTAGATCATACAAGCCAATCTAAATTTTCAATTTCTCTTTTATTAATATTTCATTGAATATTTAAAATAGTTAAATAAATCACTTATGGGAAAGGAAATAAAAGCATAGTAATTATCCAATTTATATCACACAAATGCTGAACAGATAAATCATAAAGCAATTATATCACATAGCAATTCATATTATATATCTCGGTCTCGGACATTATGTCTCTCTTTTGTGTTTATAGCACCAGAACATGCTCATAGGCACTAGAACATAGCTTATAGCTACCAGAACTGCCTTATATGCACTAGAATAATCCCAGACATAGAGAGAATCTCAAAGAATTATGGCCCCTTATAACTCCCAACTGATGATTTTCAATCATATAAACATACATTTCATCACAGAAGCATATATTTCATCACATTATAATAGTTAAAGAAAAATTAAACACATTTGAATTACACACTATTATATAACGGTAGACAACTAAACCTCCTACTAAGCAAATTTTCACAATGTCAAATGAAACCAAATTATAAAGGAATGTGTAAAACACTATTTCATGACATTAATTGAACTACAGTGTTATTTTTTAGTATCCAAATTATTTTTTATTCAATTAAAATAGCATAAATTCTAAAATATTAGTATAATTTTTTTAAAAAATACTCAAAATATTTATAATCATGTTCTCTATAACATATAAAAAGTTATGCAGTGAAAGCGTTACCATTATAAATTTATATATATTTTTTACTAACAGAAATACAATTTTAATCGAAAAATTCAGAAAATTTTTGTATATTTTAAAACTGAGATAAGCATAAGGTGACCTACCTCGATCTAGATAACTTTCCAATAGGGCCAATAGCTGAAAATGTCCCAAAGCAGCTCAAAACAAGAATTTTCTCTCTCCAACCTCTCTCTTTCTCTCTCCTACACATCGGCTGCTCAAATGCAAATGATCGAATTAAATAAAAATTTTTAATATTTAATATGTTCATAATGGCTTAGCACTACGTAGCTCAAATTGAAGGGCTACAGTGCTCAAAAATTTGTAACAACCATAGAGCTGGCACCGCAATGTCACTTTTTATCGCCTTGGCTAAGTGCAGCGTCGTTGTGCTTGAACACCCAGCATCGTTGCGCTCTAAAAGTGACATTTTAAAATTTTGCTGAAATTCACACACAACACTTAGGAAACATTCTAGAGCACACCCAATAAATTACATGCATTAAAACATTCCCAAAGATATGCAAATAGTTGAAAAACTCAAAAGTTCAAAACCTTACCATTTTCCAATTCGGTCAAAACTAGCGGAACTGAATGTTGAACCTGTAGGTGTCACAACTTTCCCCTCCTCAGAAAAATGTTATCCTCGATATTTCAGAACATATCTAGTTATAATTATCTCATATCAGACTCTTTTTTCCAAGTAGCTTCTCTCTCTGTCATATTCTAAGTTGTCTGACATCATAAGATAGAATTCTCTCTAGTTTTTCCCTATGGCTCAAATTTAGAGGTACCTCAATGTCTTCAGCAGATATTCTATTTCTAGAATCAGATATCCATTTTCTTAAATGTGACACGTTAAATATATTATGAATTTCTAACATATGATCTGACAACTGTAACCTATAGATAGATTTTTCAACCCTTTTATCCACTTCAAATGGTCTAATATATCTTGGACTCAACTTTCTTTCCTAACCAAATCTGTTAATACCCTTCATCAGCCTGATCTTCATGTATATAAAATTTCTTGCCTGAAATTCCATAGCCCTATACTTAGCATCAAAATACTGTCATTGTATATCCTGTATAGCTTTCAATATGTCTCTGACCAAACAAATCTTCTTAGTAGTATCATCAACTATGGTTGGCCAAATCAGATGTCTCTCTCCCACCTCTATCCAAGACAGCGATGTACGTCACTTCCTACCATACAAAGCTTCATATGGAGTTATATCCATGCTTGATTGAAAATTATTATTATAAGCAAACTCGATCAGAGGAATGTGATCTTCCTAATTACCACCAAAATCCAGAACACAGAGTCTCAAAAGTTCTTCCAGTGCCTGTATAGTCCTCTATGACTGCACATCTACTTGAGAATGAAAAGCTGTGCTAAAATGTAGTTTCATTCCCAATCTTTATTAAATACCTCTCCACAATCTGGAGGTAGATATGGCATCCCTGTTAGAAACTATAATCATCGGTATCCCATGTAATCTGATAATCTCGCGCACATATACCTGTGACAATCTATCTACTGAATTAGTCTATTGGATCGGAATGAAATGTGCAAATTTTATCTGTCGATCAATAACTAGGGGTGTCAATTCGGGTCAACAGGTCGGGTTCGGGTTGAACCCGACTTGACCCGGTCGTAAACAGGTTGACCCTAACCCGACACGGTTTTACAAACGGGTCAGGTTTGTCAACCCGGACCCGACCGGTGCGGGTTGCCGGGTTGACACGACCCGACCCATGAACATCTGTAGAAGCACTGGAGCCGAGCGAAGCGGAGGGCTGGAGTCAACGGAGTGGGATGCCTCGATGGCTGGACATGGACGCCTAAAGCGAGACGCCTGGAGGCCCTGGACGCGGACGCTTGGAGGCGCAGATGCAGGAAGCCTGGACTCGGATGCACCGGATGTAAGAAGCGCCGAGCAGCCAACGCGGGATGTCTGGACGCAGACGTGACCTGTGACGGACGGCGGAGGCGATCTGATGCCAGGACATAGACGCGGACACGACGTTGCAAGCTGACGCGGACGTGACCTATCGGGCAGCGCAGACGCGACCTGATGCGAGGGATGACGAAACGGGTCGATTCGGGTCAACCCACGGGTTGTCGGGTCAACCAGAACCCGACCCGCTTTTCAAACGGGTCAGAAATCCGAACCCGGACCCGACCCGTTTTGCAAACGGGTTGACCCGAACCCAGATTTTTTTGGGTCGGGTCCGGGTCGGGTTTCGGGCCGTGTCAACTTTTGACACCCCTATCAATAACGACCCAAATAAAAACATATCCCTGTCTCGACCTAGGAAAACCTATAACAAATCCATAGTTACATCTTCCCATTTCCACTCTAGAATGGGCAATGGCTGTAAAAGACCTCCCGGTCGCTGATGCTCTGCCTTTACTAACTGTTAGGCTTCACACTTCGATATAAAATTTGCCACATCATTCTTCAATCTATGCCACCAAAATATGCCCTTCAAATCATTATACATTTTACTACTTCCTAGATGAATAATATAGCCTGAATAGTGAGCCTCGTATAAAATCTCTTATCTCAAGTCTCCAAAAGTAGAAATCCACAATCAATTATTGCAAGAAATAATACCAGAATCAGATATATGCAGTTCAGATTTCTTACCGGATCTCAATCAACTTTGGATACTCTTTATTTAACTTCTGAGCTTCCTGAATCCTTTCTTGCAATGAAGGTTGAATAATCATCAAAGAAAACATATCAGAATCCCCCTTAAAAGAAGAAATCACCTCAAACTGTAATCTCTCCATATCCCGTGTCAAAGACTCATCAGAGGTAAGTTAAAGAAATTAAACTCTAGAAGATTTCCTGCTCAAATCATCTGACGCTACATTAATGTTATTAGATTGATATTGAATAGTCAGATTATAGTCTTTGATCAACTCAATCCATCTCCTTTATCTCAAATTTAGATCTTCTGAGTAAATATGTACTTCAAACTCTGATAATCAGTGAAAATCTCACATCTCGCACTATACAAGTAATGCCGCCAAATCTTCAAAGCGAATACTATAGTAGCGAACTCCAAATCATTTATCGGATAGTTCCTCTCATGTGACTTCAATTGTTAGAAAGCATAATCTATAACTTTACCATGCTGCATCAGAACACATCCCAAACCCTTAATTGAAGCATCACTAAATACCTGAAATCCCTCTATACTAGACGAAAGAGCTAAAATTGAAGCAGAAGTCGAATAATCCTTTAATATCTGGAAACTAGCCTCACACTTGGGTGTCCAAATAAAAGCTATTGACTTTTCAGTCAATCTCGTCCACGGTGCAAAAATTTGAGAAAATCCTCTCATAAATTTTCTATAATATCCAGCCATACCTAAGAAACTACGTACATCAAACACAGTAGTATGCCTCAGCCAATCAATAACTGCCTTAACCTTTTGGGGATCTATAAAGATATCATCACTACTCACCACATGCCCTAGAAAAGAGATACTCCTCAGCCAGAACTCACACTTGGAGAATTTGGCATATACCTGATGATGTCTCAAATTTTTAAACACAATTCTCAAATGTCTGGATTGATCTTCCTCAGAAGTAGAATAAACCACAATGTTATCTATAAAAATAATAACAAACTCATCCAAAAAGTTTTTGAACACTCTGTTCATCAAATCCATAAAAATAGCTGGTGCATTCGTCACCCCAAATGGCATGACCAAAAACTCATAGTGTCCGTATCGAGTACTGAAAGCTATCTTCATCACATCTACCTCTCTCACCTTCACCTAATAGTAGCAGGATCGCATATTAATCTTCAACAATATAGAAAATCCAGCAAGCTGATCAAATAGAACATCAATCCATGGCAAATGATACTTATTCTTGATAGTAACTTTATTTAACTCCTTATAGTCAATACACATAGCATTGCACCATCTTTTTTCTTCATAAATTGGACATATGCTCCCCACAAAGACATATTAGGATGAATAAATCCCCTGTCAATCAACTCTTGAAGCTCCTTAGGTGTCATTCTATACGGTGCTTTAGAAATAGGGATCATACCCAAAAGTATATCAATACAAAACTCTATGTCTTTATCCGGTGGTAAACTAACTAACTCCTAAGGGAATACATCCGAAAAATCTCTTACTACCTAGACATCATAAAGAAGGCAAGACTCTATCTCCTATCCTAAACTGATGCTAAAAGTATCATGCAACCCTTCTTCTATAATTTATATACTTTCATAGTAGAGATCAAACAGGATAATAGTCCTCTAACTCCTTAAAACACACACTTCTGATTGCTTAAAAATAATATAACCCACTTCTTCAAACAACCAATATGAGCCTCGTACCGACTGAACCAATTCATACCCATAATAACATCGTATGAATAAATGGGTAATAGAATTAAATTGGATGTCTACTTCCTACCATCCATCTCAATATTATATAAATAAAATCTACTAGTTATCATACTATTTCCAATCTGTAGAATAATAAAAAGAGAAATAAGTAGTACTACTGAGGGCAAGTGTAGTAACTTGAAGAAATACTCAAAAATAAAGGAATGAGTGGCTCCAGAATCAAATAAAATATGACATGGCTGATTAGAAATATAAAGCATACCTATCACCACATTTGGAGCATCTCAAACCTCCTACTGAGTCAAATTATATACACGTGGCTGAATTAGATATGGAGAACCAGTAAGACTCTCTCTAACCACTATTAGACGGTCTACCTGCTACCAAACCAAAGCCACTACCTCTACCAGTAGAACTCTCAGTAAATGTACAAAGTGGAATTATAATCGGTCTCCCTACTTGTCTAACAGAACTCTCAGATCTAAGCTTAGATCATTGGTTAAATCTTGCCTGTAGACACTCATCCATCCTGTGTCCAATTTGTCCGCATATAAAATATTGGCCAGTCATCCTGTAACACTGACCAAAGTGATGTCTACCATAACTATGGCACACAGGTGCCCCATTGAAAAAACTCTTAGAACTAGTAACACTACCCCTGCTCGGAGCTACCATAGGTGTAGAATGTTTACCTTTCCTGGACTCTTCAAGTATAAATTTACCCATCTTCTCAAAAAAAACCATTACTAGAAGTCTTGCCACTGAATCTCTTCCGACTAGCAATCCATCTCTAATGAGTAGCTGTTAGATCATTCTCTATCAAATGAGCTCTCTCCATAAGCTCAAAGAAATAAAAGATGTGAAATGGTACTAGAGATTGTCACAGACTGTCATGAAGTCCTCTCAAAAATCTATAGCACTTCTCTGTGGGAGTGCTAACCAGCTGCGTAGCATATCTAGCCAAAGTAGTAAACTCTTCCTCATACTGCATAACGGTCTTACTCCCTTGAACCAGCCTTTAAAAAGTCTCCTGCATCTGCTATCGTGTAGAAGGTGGTACAAACCAAGCTCTAAACATATCAAAGAATTCCTCCCATATAATCAAAGAATTTAATCTCCTCTGAAATTTCTCCTCTTGTTGGCCCATCCACCAGTGCTCTGCCTCACCATCTAATAGAAAGACTACTAAGGGTACCTTCCTCTCAAGAGGACAGTGTATCCCGTCAAATGTCTTCTCTAGTCTCCTCAACCAATTCACTACTTCCCTAGACTCAACAGTACCCTCAAACCTTGAGGCTTCAATCTCAGAAATATTTATAGATGTCTGTCCACCTCATCAGGTCTCACAGCAAAAACTCTGCTTTGTGCCTCACCTATCATTTGGGCTATCAGAGTAGCAAACTATGAAACTGTGTCAGAATTGACTATTAGAATTATATTATGTATAGGAGCTGACTGATTAGCACTTTGACCATTTGTTATATATAGGTCAGGAGGATCCATACTCACACAGAATATGTAACTGAATACACATACATATGAAACAAATAACAATGAACATCATATATGAAATAAACAATAATGAACAACGAGACATACACAAAACTACCCCCACTCAACTTAGAAATCAATTTCCTATAGCTCTATTTTATGAACCATTTTCAAAACTATTGCTCAGATACCACAAAAGCTTATCACACCCCAACCCGATCAGGATAGTTACATCGTGTTGAGCTATGACAGATAATTTCTAAGATCTAGTTTTAGAATATTTATAGTCTTTTTCAATTTTATCTCAAATAAAACTACAGACAATGGAGCTACTAAAATATCCAAATACTAAAATAAACTCATCTACAAAATTTTTTTTATTTCATCAAAATAAATATCTACATTATAGTGCATGGCTACATGCAAGAGCTACAAAACTGAAAATTTAACTAGCCATGAATGTATAAAAATTAAAATAATAAAATGCCTATCATCTCAGATCTGAATCTGAACTACTAATCAACAGCCTTCTTCCCTTTCCAAGACCCTAAAAATTATAAGCAACCAATAATGAGCTACAACAGCTTAGCAGATCACACAAGCTAATTCAATTTTTTAATATCTTTTTTATTAATATTTTACTGAATATTTAAAAATAATTAAATAAATTACTAATTATACTCGAAAAGGAAATAAAAGCATAGCAATTATCCAATTTATATCACATAAATGCTGAACAGATAAATCATAAAGCAATTATATCACATAATAATTCATATAACATATCTCAATCCTACATAAAATCTCAAAGGATTCTAGCCCTTTATGTCTTTCTTTTGTGCTTATAGCACCATAACATGCCTGTAGGCACCATAATATAGCTCATAGCCACAAAAACTACCTTATAGACACCAGAATAATTCCTGACATAGATAAAATCTCAAAGGACTATGGCCCTTATAACTACCAGCTAATGATTTTCAATCATATAAATATATATTTCATCACATTATAATAGTTAAAGCAAAATTAAACATATGTCTGAATTGCATAGAATTATATAACGACAGACAACTGAACTTCCTACTAAGCAAATTTTTATAATGTCAAAACGTAACCAAATTATACAGGAATGTATAAAATACTATTTTAAGACATTTATTAAACTACAGTGTTATTTTTTAGTGTTCAGATTATTTTCTGTTCAATTAAAATTACAAAAATTCTAAAATACCAGGTATAAAATTTTCAGAAAATACTCAAAATATTTATAAGTTGGTTCTCTATAACATATAAAAACTTACATGATGAAAGTTTACTTGTGCAAAGTTATAAGCATTTTTTGCTAACAAAAATATAATTTTAATCAAAAAATTCAAAAAATTTTCATATATTTGAAAATTGAGATAAGTATAAGGTGACCTACCTCAATCCATATAACTTTCCCAATAGGGCCGAAGCTGAAAAATGTCCGAAGCTGCTTAAAACATGAATTTTCTCTCTCCAAACTCTCTCTTTCTCTCTCTTATATGCCGGCTGCTCGAATGCAAATGATCAAATTAAATGAAAATAATTATATTTAATATGTTCATAATGGCTTAGCACCATAGGGCTCAAATTAGAGCACTATAGCGCTCAAAAATCTATAATAACCCGAGAGCTAGCACCGTAATGTCACTTTCTGACGCTTTGGCCTAGTGCAGCGCCGCTACGCTCAAACACCCAGCACCATTGCGCTCTAAAAGTGACATTATCAAATTTTGTCAAAATTCACACACAATAGTTTGGACACATTCTAGAGCACACCCAATCAATTTCATGCATTAAAAAATTCCCAAAGATATGCAATTAGTTGAAAAACTCAAAAGTTCAAAACCTTACCTTTTTCCAATCAGGTCGGAACTAGCGGAACTGAATGCTGAACCTATAGGTGTCACACATACTACCTGCCTTCCTAGGGTTAAATCTTTTAGATGGCCATTGAAAATTATTCGTAGCCATTTTCTTTATCAAACTGTAAGCTTCATCGAATGGTTTGGACATCAATGATCCACTAGCAACAACATTAATGGATCTAAGAGAACTTATCAAACCATTATAGAAGGTTTGAATAATGAGCCAATCAGGTAATGTATGATGAGGATACTTTCTAAATAGTTATTTAAATCTTTCCCAAGCCTCATAAATAGATTCACCATCTAACTAGCTAAATGAGGTGATATTATTTTAAGTTTAGCAATTTTTTATGAGGGAAAATACTTAGCTAAAAAATTATGATTTAAGTCATTCCATAAAGTGATTGATCTTGGGGTAATGAATTTTACCATATCATAGCTTTGTTTGTCAATAAAAATTGAAATAACTTAAGTTTAATGGCATCATTAGATATACTATCATATTTAAAGGTGGCACATATTTCAAGAAAATTAGCTATATACAGATAAATATCTTTTATTGATGTTTCCTTAAACTAAGAATTTTGTACCATTTGAATTATTGCAGGCTTTGATTTATTGTTAGCGTGAATGCTAAGTCTATTAATGCTTTGATTAATGCCTTCAACCATATGATTAACATGTTCTCTATGTGATCTAGGTTGATTATTCTCTAGAATTTGTTCACCCATTTTTAAATCCTTTTAAAAAAAATTAGCTTTTCTATTTTTTTAAGTGTACTTTCAATTTCAATAATAAATAAGATTTCTATTGGTTATTTATTACTATACATGTAATAGTAACGTAATAGAAAATGTGTAAAACACTGGAAATTTAACAATTAACAAAATAACAATAAGCAGTGGAAACACAGAGTAGGTAAAATAAAAATAAAAACTAGATTAAATTGGCAATTTGTTTAGTAATATAAAATGAAAGATAAGATAATTAATTTGAAATCTCTAGCAACGATGCCAAAACTTGATCGGCACTTTACCCGCATTTCTTTGTCTTTTTAATTATGGTTTACTTAATTCTAAGATGTAACTCATGTTCTATGTAAGTATATGTATCATGCTTAATTCTAAGATGTAAAAAAAAATGCTTAATTCTAAGATGTAACTCATGTTCTATGTAAGTATATGTATCATGCCAATTAATAAAGTGATGAGAAGAGTATCGTTCCTATGAGAGCTGAAATTTCTTAAAATCACTTTAGTACTGATTAATAAACTACTCTATTTATCCAATTAGTCGATTCACAAAACGTTAGGCAATTCAAAGTAAAAAAGCTACAGTTGTAAAAGATAAATTCACTAATTTTAAAATCTCTGAACCTATGACATTAAAAAATATATGCTTACATAAGAGTGGTTTCTTCCTAATGTTTCTGTGAATCAAAGCATAAGTATTTGTTTCTGTCGAGCTTGTAGGAGTATTAGCTAGGATTTCTCCGAACTATAATTTTACTATCTTTTTTAAGAGCCCATAACCCTAACCACCATATCCCTATGCATGGAAAAGATTACATTTTAAAAATCTCTAATTGTTCTTCTATTCCTACGCCGAGGCTTTAGATCTCACTAGGTTTTAAGTTTATGCACGACAAATACATAAACTAAATGAAGCTTAAAGAAATTAAAAACATCGTTAAATAATTTATAAATAACATATCTACTCTACACAATACATGATTCGTAAATTATAATAGATTCAAATAAAAGAGTTTAGACACACATGGAAATATATTTAAATAGAACAAAAATTTTCATTTAACTAAAAAAATAAAAGTACGAACTAGAGAATAAGGATAAAAAAGACTCGAATAAGCAGTACAAACTCCTTTTGCAATCCTCCTCTTAGTCCACACTAGTACAAGACTCACACACATGCACAAAAGAGCTATTCCCCACTAGAAGTATTCTCTCGCACTGACACGCACACACACGTCTCTCCAAGTTGCCAACCTTATAACATGAATATTAAGCCTCCTATTTATTGAATTGCAAAAAAACTAAACTTGGGCCATGGAACTGGCTTGGTGGAGTTGAGACATTGCTGAACTGTTGTGTCTATTTACCATTTGTTGCATTGATTCACCGCTTCAGCCATCTCCAACTATCTTCTACTACGGTGCTAGGGTGACTTGGCACTACGACACTCCTTGGGTAATGCCTCGGTGCTAAGCTCTCCAGCAATCTTCTCAGGCCTCTTTGTTGCATCGCCAAACTGGTTGCGCTGTGACGCTAGGGAAAGTTGTAGCACTGTGGCATTGGATTTATGGCGCTACAATACTGAGTCAAAGTTAATAAATTTTAATCTATTTCCTATATCAAAAGATAGATTTAACTAGCACTTTATAACAAATACATGCAATTTGGAGTATACAATTTTTCTACTTATCGCCAGAGCGCTGTGGTGGCTAAGCTGTGTGGCATGCAATGCCTTACTGAATTTCTTTACATTTGACTCTTTTTTGAGAAATTCCTGCTCAAAACAATACCTTAAGTAACATTTTATATTAAAATTTAATGACTTCTTCTTCAAATTAATCAAAATCGTTTCATATGTGTAAAATTTTCTTTAATATTATATTTCATATCATTTAATCATCAATCAAATGCATCAAAATGTTTATTAAGGGTAATTCATATTACATAATGAGATAATTATAATTTAAAGTGTAAAAATATTTATTTTCCTATATTTGATGAATAATTTAATCATCAAAGAAATTAATAATATTTAATCCATATAATTCTTATATAATAGATCCTAATTAATATTTTGATATCGAGTTTAAAGATAACATTAAATAATAAATAATAAATAAAATTAAGAATTCAAAAAATCTATAAAATTATTTAAATATATATTTATAAAAATATTAAATTGAATAGAATAAATCAGTTTAACTTGATTTGTTTGGAAATTTTATCTAAAGAGACTTAAAATTAAAATTTAAATATGCCATATGTGCATAAATTTATTTTATTTTGTTCAAAGATTCCAAAAAAAAAAACAAACAAATTTCAATTCAAGTATAATAACTTCACATCAACTTCATCATCATTCTCTCAACATCCCAAGCCGTCCAAGCGAGTCTGCATCCACACTGACCTTGGCCTACTCCTACCATCTGAAACTAAGCCCGACCCTTCGATCCGCATACATTTGTCCTCCAACGGCAGATCATCCACCCTAGATCTAGTTACATGTAGCCAGCAAGCGGACTCGAGGACAATTTGGTAATTTCGTAACCGGCAATCATCATTTTGAGAGCCGAAATAAATTCCGGCCTCGAGTCCGCAGATATACAACGTGGTGCCGGGCGCATAAAGTGGTACAGAGCAGAGTGAAGGAAGGGAGAGAGAGAGAGAAAAGGTGCAGCTGAAAAAAAGGGTAAAGGAGAAGGGGGAAAAAGGAGGGTATAGGAATCGACGAGGCGATTCTGTCATTCACGGGCGGCGGGTTTGATCCACTGGGAACATCGGTAAAGGAGGTATTCCTTTGATGCTCTTGTTGCGAGAACACTTGAAATTTGTGGATAATTTATCTTATTCCTTGTCTAAGTGAGCTTGGAGTCTTTTCTGCTGTAATGCAGTGGAGAAGTGAAGCATTTTGTTCTTTGGTAGTGATGCTGTTTTAAATGCTTAGAGTATTTAGGTGTTTTGATTTTCTTTTGTTGTATAGATTGCAGCTATTTGGCAATTTGTATTACATTCTCCCTGTTGCATTACATTGGTAAGAGTTGGGCTTTTGGCTTGTGCCTGAGTATCCTTTTGATTTACTTGTAAATGGATTTGCTGCTTTTCTTTTGTGCCTTGTTACTTCTGTTTTGTCTGCCTCCTAATACTTCGCCTAAGTTATGACATTGCCAAGGCGGAGAAAAATCAAATCAGGAGGCATTTTTATGGAAGATAAGAAGGTTTTTCGCATTTCATAGAATAATAGGCATATATTTGAGTTAGCGGGACTGAGGATAGTTTGCCTTACTTCAGCAAGACGAGGGAAGACCTATAAGAGTTGATGTTGTAATATTATGCCTGATCTGCAAGTTCTGATCCTGTACTCATTTTTGGCATTTCCAAAGAAAATTTTTTATGATGAGGAAGATTAGAGTTGATTTTGTGTTTTTTTTTTGTGCATTTCATTTTGTTGGCTTTTACTACAGGAGTATGATTTATTCTGAGAGAAGAATGCGGATTGATCTTTATGGAAATGGGAAGAGAGAAATTCTGTTTTCTTTTTTTGCTGTTTACTACTTGGTTTTTTTGTAGCATTCCATTTTCTCATTTATGTCTGTATCTGCAAGATATTTATCCTATGCAATTATCTATGAATGAATATGAATCTCACATGTTTTGTCTGATATGTCAGTTCATTTCCATGCTATGATGGGCTCAATGTGTTATAATTGTTTTTTAGTGTTGTATGCAATGTTATTGAGTAAAATATGACCTACTTTTGCTTTACATTTTAATCTTTCTGAAGGAAGATAAAGGCTCTTTTGGTTGAAGAATTAAGAGTTTCCTTTCCACTAAAGAGCGTCATCCTACTGGACAGTACTAAGAGCTTTTACATGGTTTACTTTACAGTTAATTTAAAAATTCTACATAATGGTGCATAAATTTTTCAAGTATCACTTTCCTGTGGCCTGCATGTGCCCTTTCCTGTTGAAGGTTACCTTCACATTCTTCTTTTCAATTTCAGATCTTCCATACGGTGCTTTTGTGTCCAACTCTGTCCAATTATTTTGCAACCACCTGAATTACTTGGAGCACTTCATACATTGGGTACCAATGTGTTCTATGGGTTAAAGGATATGGAGCATCTTCCTATTATGCAGGGTGAGTAAATGAAAAATATTTGAGGATTCTTCCCTGCACTCTTTCGTATCCCAATTACCTATTTTTATGCCATCTTTTCTCATTTGACCAGTTGTTTGCTCAGGACTCGGGATTGGTATTAGTGTGGGTATAATATATTTCATACTGAATAATTTTGTCTAACTTGGTAAGAAAATATTAAAAATGACCATTTTTATTAGATTTAAATGAGAATTTGACTCTTAACAGGACAAAATAGAGAAAAAGGATTTATGTAGCCGACTCCACATAGTATGATAAAGGCTTGATGTTGTTGTTGCTTGAACTTTGAACAATACTTTAGTTACGGATGTTCTTACTAGACATTTACAAGAGGATGTACCCCGGTGTATGTTTTTGCTAATAATATTCTTCTTGTTGATAAGATTAGAGAGGGAGTTGAAGAAAAACTTGAATTATGGAGATTAACCTTAGAGTTTAAGGTTTTTGTTTGAGTAGATCTAAAACCAAAAACTTGGAGTGTAATTTTAATATTAATAGATCTAGTTGGGGGATTGTGCCTTTGGGCGATAAAGTCATTAAAAGAGTACATATTTTATTTATCTTAGGTTAAATGTTCAAAGTGATGGTGAAATAGATGGGGATATTATTAGTAGAATTCAAGTTAGATGGTTGAAGTAGAGGAATGCATCAGGCTTGTTGTGTGATAGAAAAGTACACATCAAACTTAAGGGAAAATTTTATAAGATGGTGGTGAGACTTGCAATGCTTTATGACGTAGAATGCTGGCCATTAAAAGAAAAGCATAAAATTAAGTTAAGTGTTTCGGATATGAGGATACTTAGGTGGATGAGTGTCTTTACTCTTAGAGACAAAATACAAAATGAGTATATACGGGAAAAGGTTGGAGTAGCTTCAGTGGCATATAAGATTAGAGAGAATCGCCTTAGATGGTTTAGTCACATAAAACGTCGGCCTTACGATGTGCTGGTTATGAGAGTGGATGTATTAGATCTAGCCTATGTTAAGAAAGGTAGAGATGGGCCTAAAAAGACTTGGTTAGAAAGTATTAAAAATGACATTTTTTTATTAGATTAAAATGAGAATTTGACTCTTAATAGATCACATTGGAGAAAAAAGATTCATGTAGCCGACCCCACATGGTGGGATAAAGGCTTGATGTTGTTGTTGTGTTGTTGTTGTTGTAGTAGCAATACTTATTGTATGATCAATGGTTTTTGTGGTCTTGGTGATGTTTTATGTCTATACACAATGTGATACAGCATAAACATGATTTTACTTGGTATTCCTAGATTTTGTAAGAATACCTATTAATCATATTTTTGCTTGCTGTTGTATTGGTTGCTCTAATTTCTGCATTTTTTATTTAGTTAAAAATAGTGATAATGTTTCTTTTTTCTTATGCAGGTTCTCTATACAATTATTTTCTGATTTCTATATTTTTGTTTTGTGGTTTCCAAGAAGCAGAATCTCAGAAAACTGTACTTCAACCTAGATCACATGTTCCTGACAAGTTTGTTTTGTCTGATCCTCCAATTGGTCTTTTTGGCCCTATTGAAATTTCACCTTCTGTAGTTCCAAGAAATCCATATCCTGTTGAACCCCTATCACCAATGTATCCTTCCTTTCCTAGAACGTATGAACCTGTCTTAACTGGAAAGTGCCCTGTTAACTTCTCATCTATTTTAAATATTGTGGACAAGACTGCATCTGATTGTTCTGCACCTTTAGCAGCACTAGTTGGGAATGTTATTTGTTGTCCCCAGGTGCATAGTCTTTTGCACATTTTCCAAGGCGCTTACAGCAGTGAGACTGATATGCTTGTGCTGCACCAAACTGATGCTGATGATTGCTTTTCAGATATCATTAGTATATTGACAAGCAGAGGAGCAAACAGTACAATACCTGAACTTTGCTCAGTAAAGCCATCAAATCTCACTGATGGTTCTTGTCCCGTAAAGGATATTAAGTCATTTGAAAAAGTGGTCAATTCAAGCAAGTTAATAGATGCATGCAATACCATTGATCCGCTTACAGAATGCTGTAGGCCAGCTTGTCAACCTGCAATCATGCAAGCTGCATTTGCCATCTCACAAAGTTGGAACACTAATCCCGAAAGTTCTGCTATTCCTGGGAGTGCTACTAGTGTTGATGTTGTCAACGACTGCAAGGAGGTTGTGTATGCTTGGCTTTCTAGAAGAATTCCATTAGAAGCTGCCAACACTGCATTTAGGATGCTTTCTAGTTGCAAGGTCAACAAAAGTAAGTAGACTGATCTTTTTATAAAGGATCATTTTGTTCTAATTGCATGCAATGGCATGATAGTTTATTTTCTTTTGTGCCAGAACCTTTTGATAATTACTAATTATTGTATTTTTCTTTTTTTTTTTTGCACTGATTCAATTTGTGATGCCTATAATGTGTACCAGAAAACAAAATGCGAGGAAAAGTGAATTTTCAAGAATTTAACAATTATGTCTATTAGAATATTAAGTACATGAGTATCAATGCTTGCATTGCTTGACTGTGACGAAAGAAAATTAAAGTTCCCTTTCTTTAATATTTTTCATTATTTAATATGTACATTTGTGATGCAGGTGGAAGTTCTTGTGCTTCCTTCACGTATGACTCCTCTTCAATTTCTTTTTTATGTTCTTTTGGGACTGTATCTTGTGATTACCGAGGAAGCAGATTGTAGTTGTGCTTCTATTTTGATTCCTAAAGGAGTGATGAGATTTTAGTATCTCTAGCTGTGCTTCTGTTTGAGGATTCTGTGGTTTCTTTTGTTGGTGGCTTTCTAGTCGCCTTTGCAACTTCTGTTGTTGCTAGGACTGTTCTGTTGTAACGCTGCCCTAGGATTCCTCTTCTGATATTGGCGGGTCAACCCTTAATGGTGTTTTTTTAACCTTGTGATTATAAATAGGGACCTAGGATATGTAAAGAAGCTAATGTGTGTGTTGATTAGTCAATGTTTAAGAAAATAATAGAAAATCTCATGAAGGTCTTTTGTCCCTATGACTATATAATATATATACACATTTGATTAGGTGATGCAAACTGAGATTTTGGGCTGCCAGTTAATCTATCAATTTGAGGTGGTCTATTTGCTTACAATGGATTCAAGCACTATCCTGGATTGATTCAAGTGTTGGATCAATTTGTATGCCAACATGATAACAACTTGGAGGTGACAATGTTGTTAAAAAATATGACCTTGGATTGTCCATAATGAATTAGAGCAACAAAAGTAAATCTAATTTATCCCCAATAGAGCTGAAAAGTTATATCTGCACATGGAGTTTGCTCCATGTTTTGCATTGAAAAATATGCCAAAGCTTCAACAGCTCACCACTCGCTTTCGAGAACGTGCTTTGGTGCTCCCTAAAGGTGTCCTGATAATTTTGTGAAACTAGGGCTGTAAACGAGTTGAGTCGAATTTTGGCACTATTGAGCTCAGCTCATCAATCAGAAAGCGAGCTCAAGTCGAGCTCGAGCTCAACTTGCGACATTGTACCGAGCTCGTCAAGCCGCTCGATTTCATGCCCGCGTCAATTTCATGCCTGCCTATTTTAGTTTTCCCGCTCGATTTTCGCACTGGTTTTCCTGCCCAATTTTCGCACAGCTTCCATGCTTTGCAATATCATTTGTATTGAAAATTTCTTTGTTTAATAATAAGTAAAGTTTTAAAAGAAAGCGCAGCAGCAGCATTTATTTGAAAATTTCATTGTTTAATAATAAATAAAGCTGCAGCATTTATTAGCATTGATATTTGAGACTTTTTTCATTAATTTTGTGGCTGTTGAAGATTTTAATTTAATTTTTTTAAACTTTTAAATGTAATAAAACATTAAAAATAACAAAATTCAAACAATAATTCAAGCCAGCTTGTGAGCTCACAAGCCGAGCCTCATCTAGCTCAAATTCAAGCTCGTTTACTAAACGAGCTTGAGCTCGATAAGCTCGGCGCGCGAGCCTATAAACAAGGCGAGCTCGAGCTGGCTCGGCTCACTAACACTTCTATGTGGAACACAATAGTCCCCGGTCAACATCCAATTTCAAAACTCTAATGTCATTAATCCACTTCAACAGGCATGCTAAGTTGTTAGTGCATATTAAGATGGTCATAAAGAATGCAAATTTAGATCCCAAGCTCACTTGTGGGATAAGAAATATGAAAAATAACTAAAGTAAAATAAAAGAATAAGATAACAATGGTTTCTCCCTTCTATGAATTAAAACCAAAATTTCCCATCCATATAGAACATGTAAAGGGTATCAAAGGAAAAATAAAAATAAGGTTCACTAAAAAAGCATGCTTTTAGCTTATGAGCCATCTTAAACGTGGTATTGCAAAGCCTTTGAGCTACTTGTTTCATGTGCTAGCAAAAAACCTTAAGCCAATATATGTCCCAAAATTGAACCCTTTGTCATATTTTGCATCCTCGAATTTTTTAGGGATTCCTCGAATGAGGAACCTATGGCTTTGTACGAGGAACACAATACTCAGACAAAGTATCGAAGGCAAAAGGCTAATACTTGATGCAATTTCCCTCACTCCTTTGTTTGAGAAGTAGGCGATAAAACCTATGGATGACAGAACCATTGGACCTTGATGGGTTTCCCACCATCATTGCATCCCCCTTAAGCATGAAACAATTTACAATAAGAGGTTGGAACACCATTTGTGGAAGTTAAATGTAGTGCCTTATAGCATCTTTGATCGGGAGTTTTCCTATGGCTGGGAGGTAATTAATCAGAAGAGGTTGAACCCATGAGAAGCCTCTAGCCAAAACATATAAATCCTAAGAATGTAAATCTTTTAATGAGGGTGAAACCTTGAAGCATGCTTATACTATCCACCTCTTGAGAAATTCATCTATTTGTCCAAACCCTACTTTGAGCTTTTCAGAACCCACAATAAGCTTCATTGCACATTAGTTAGTGTTATATTGATCCGAGAACTGATGAGATCAATGGGATGATCTTCTTGACTATATACAATTGGATTCAAAGATGAGGGAACAAGCAAATCATGTTCAACCATATTGGATGGAAGGATGGTTCTGGATCTGTTGTTGTTCTAATCAGTTTGTGTGCCATATCCAGCACATGTACATATGATGTTCTTGTTTCATGAAAACTTTCTAGGTCTCAAGTAAGTTCCATCATAATTTGTTATGATCATTTTTCTAGGAGTGAATTTGTGATTTTTTATACTTGCTTTGATTACTTGATCCAGTTGTTTGCTTTAATATGCAAATATCTTTGTGATCTAGCTCAAATGACCAAAATGATATTATATCTGGATTATCTACATGTGATTTGATTATCCATTTGCTTGAGTAAACTATGAATGTAATGTTAGAGCATGAATTTTTCTGCTTTCTTCATCTGGGTGGGTAACTCTTCACTGTTTATGTCTGATCATGTCTCTTCTATTCTGCAGATTGCCCATTGAAGTTTCAAGAGCCCTCAAATGTAATTAAGCAATGCAGTGATTTGGCATCGCCAAATCCAACCTGCTGTGCTTCATTAAATACTTATATCGGAACCCTCCAAAAGCAAATGCTTATAACAAATAAACAGGCCATCAATTGTGCGGCGTTTTTTGGATCCATGTTGCAAAAAGGTGGTGTTATGACAAACATTTACGAGCTTTGTGATATTGACTTAAAGGACTTTAGCCTTCAAGGTATGTTGTTATCTTCTGACTTGTTCTGTCTGGTAATCTTATGTATTTTATTTTTATCTTTTAAACGACTAATTGGCTGTTTTTATTGTCTTTGTATTGGGAAGCCTATGGACAACAAGGTGTGTGATGCATTTCCTTTTGTTTTTTGTACAAATTGTCTGACTCTTTCATTCATAGTATACGAATATGCAGTCATCTCATACATATTTGATCGATGTCTAGGGTGTCTGCTTCGGAGTTTGCCAGCTGATGTTATATTTGACAATACCACTGGGGTTAGTTTCACCTGTGACTTGAGTGATAACATTGCTGCTCCATGGCCTTCATCGTCTTCCTTTTCATCCATGTCCTTTTGTGCACCGGGTAAGTTGATCTCTAAAAATATAATTCATTGACAAGTGTGCAACCCCATAAGTTGTATGCATCGCTTGGGATGTTGACTCTGTTAAGCAATTGGAATGATGCATTGTGATGGCATATGCATTTTTGCAGAGATGTCTTTGCCTGCACTGCCCGTGTCACCAACCTCTGGCAACTTAGGTATGCATTTCATGCAAATGCTTATCCTTATATATCTTGGTTTGAAATATAAAGTCTAAAAGCTGTTTTTTCCAATGTACATGTGACTAATCATCTTCATTTACACGTGATGCTTTTAAATTGATTTTTTAAACCAAATTTAGTTGCATCTAATATAATTCTAACATTTACGACATGTCACTTACATTAGGCCACAATGCTTGATATGGATAAATAGTTTAATAGTTCATTTTTTGAAGGATTTTATCTTATTTTCTATCTTTTAATTGGTTTACTTTTGTTTGTTTTATAGCATACACCTTACTATTGTGGAATTTTTTTGTAGTTGATATAGTTGAAATTGATGAAAAAAATGTTAAAACAAGTAGAAAATTAAAACATTGCAAAAATGTTTAGAATATAGGGGCTTATATTTGCAGAATAAGTAAATTCAATTTTTGAAAAAGTAAACATGATACTACATTGCCTACTTGATTCTTTTGATGCCGAAGTCACTGTTATTTCTGAAGCAAAATATTTAAATGTATATTTTATTGATAACTTATTGGGCTTTCTCATTGCTTACAAGCAAAATATGAGCCAAAAAATTTTATATACAAGTGACAGGAAAAAAGAAAAGTTTGATTCTAAGACAAATGAAGGAGTTTTCTTAGATTATTCCTCAGCAGGTAAAGCCTATATGGTCTTCAATAAAAGAGCCTTAGTTGTAGAGGAATTCATCCATATGATATTTGATAAGTCAGATAGATTGGTTGAGCCTAGGATAGATGATGATGAGGTTGAGATTATTCGTGGAGTAGAAAGTATAGACCTAGGAAACAGAAAAGAACCACAGGATCCTTTGCCTAGAGATTGAAAATATTCTTCTAATCACCCAAGAGAGCTTATCTTAGGAAATCCATCTGCAGGGGTTAGAACCAAATAAGGTCTTAGGAAAGAAGTCAGTCATACTGCATTCATTTCCATGATAGAATCAACTAGTGTAGATTAAGCATTGAATAATGAATTTTGGATCTTAGCCATGCAAGAAGAATTGAATCAATTTATTAGAAATGATGTATGCGAGTTGGTTAACAGATCAAATGATCAATGTATAGTTGGCACCAAATGGATATTTAAGAATAAGTTGAATAACTCTGGGTCGGTTATTAGAAATAAAGCCAGATTAATAGCTAAGGGGTATAATCAGATAGAGGGTATTGGTTTTGAGGAGATTTTTGTCCCTATAGCTAGGTTAGAAACCATTGGAGTCTTATTAGCATTTGTATATTTTAGATGTTTTAAATTGTATCAAATGTATGTCAAGAGTGCATTCCTAAATGGAGTTATCAAAAAAGATGTCTATGTAGAACAACCCCCAGGTTTTGAAAATTTCTCATTCACAAATCATGTTTATAAACTTAAGAAAGCTTTATATGGGATGAAACAAACACCTAGGGCATAGTACGAAAGACTTAGCAATTTTCTTCTAAATAAATCATTTGTTAAGGATAGTGTAAATTCCAACTTATTCCTTAAAAAAATTAGAGATTACAGACTCATAGTTCAAATTTATGTTGATGATATACTTTTTGGATACACAAATAAAAATCTACGTAATGAGTTTTCTGTCACTATGAGTAAGTAGTTTGAAATGAGCATGATAGGCAAGTTGACCTATTTTCTTGGATTTAGTAAAAAAAGAGATGTTACCTTCCTTAGCTAGACTAAATACATTAAAGAGATTTTGAAAAAATTCGATATGGAAGATTCTAAAAGCATAAATACATCAATGATCTCAATCATTCAGTTAGATAAGGATATAGATGGAAATTCAGTTGATCAAAAGAAATATAGAGGGATCATAGGATCACTATTTTATTTGACTGCTAGTAGACCGGATATCATGTTTAGTATCTGTTTATGCGCTAGATTACAAGCTAATCCCAAGGAATCGCGTATGACTATAGTTAAGAGAATTCTAAGGTATTTGATAGACACTCAAAATTTAGTCATCTGGTATCCTAGTCATAGCACCACCTTGGATATTATATGATATTCAGATTCAGACTTTGTTGGGTGTAAAGTAGGCAAAAAAAAAGTACATCTAGAACTTGTCAACTCATAGGATAATCCTTTGTTTCCTAGTCTAGTAGAAAACAAAATTTTGTAGCCCTATACACCGTTGAAGCAGAATACATAGTTGTAGGAAGTTGTGTTACTCAAGTTTTATGGTTAAAGCAACAAATCCTTGATTTTGGATTTTCTGTAAGCACAATTCCTATCATGTGTGACAAAACTAATGTGATTTGTATTTTCAAAAATTCAATTCAACATTCATGGATTAAACACATAGATATCAAACATCATTTCATTAGAAATATAGAATTAAAGGATGTGCATATTGAAAATCAACTGGCAGATAAATTTACCAGACCCTTTAATTATGACACATTTAGCATACTTAGGACTAAATTAGGTGTCATTGATATTCATACCTAAAAAACGGATTTGAGGTAGTGATATCTTAGGTTGTGAGTGTTATTTTTGTATTTGTTGCTCGTTTGTATTTGTTTATTCATGTTTTTGATTTGTTGTGTATTTATATGTTTGTTAAAATTGCTTGTAAAATTTTCCCTGATCATCACAGAAATAAAATTTTTGCTTATATCGTACTGTACGATCTATGCAAGTCACCACATCAACATCATTTAGTAAATCAAACGGCCCAAATTTATAAAATTATTGGAGATCGTATTGTACGAACACATCCTTCGTACTATACGATCCACGTGGCAGTGACCATTGGACGATTTAAATTCGGCTGGTATGATCCATTAATGCATATCGTACTGTACGAACACCTGTTCATACGAGACGATATATTTTGTCAACGTTTGTACTGTTGACCCCTCGGGACGAACAAAAACATTGAAGTACTTCCAGTGTGAGACTGATTGTAATGTACAATTGGATCACCTTTTTGAACTGATTGGCCATAACAAATTTAATTCTTCTGATTGTACTATAGGATTTGCATTGTACTGTACGATAGTCAGAGCCTATTTAAGAAGAAGGTAGTTTAAGGGTTCAAGCACATCACTCTTCTAACCCTTTCTTCTTCCTAGCTTTCAGTCCTTGCAATCCCTATCCTTAGTGTCTCGATGGTCGATGGAAAGCGTTCCCGAGCTTTAGTAGGAAGTTCTTCTTGTCGTCTTATACACAATAGGTTCCAACTTGTAGAGGATGAGTCGGCTTATCATAGGTATACGACAGCCCAAATTACCCCTTCTAAAATCCTAAACCAAGAAATTCTCAATTATCAGGAATTGAATCTATTCGCTGCATCACTTTACAATTCATCCTTACCCTAACCTTCCCTTTCAATTCTGAATTGTTATTGAATTTTTTGCGAGTCTCAAAATTAAATGCTGAAAGAGCAACAATGCAATCTTTTGTCTGTGGGCATCCAGTAGAAATTAGCTATGTAGCACCGATACTCCTATTTACGAGGCATGTTGTATCGGACACATGTCGGATACGGATACGCCTTCGATACAGCACGGATACGTGTCGGATATGGCTTTACCGTGTCGGATACGGCTTTACGAAGCTCGGTACCGAAGCTCGGTATCGAAACTCGGTACCGCTCAGTCCTATGCTCAGTACCAATGCTCGGTACCGCTCGGTACCATGCTCGGTAACATGCTCAGTACCAATGCTCGGTACTGCTCGGTACCGCTCGGTACTGAGGGGTACCGAATGGTGCCGAGTGGCATCGAGAAGCTTGAAAAAATTTGATACAGGTCGAACCCTGCCAGGGGGCAGCGCCCCCTTGGACCCCCGGCATATTTGCGACATATCTACACTTTTACTTAAAAAAATTCATGTTTCAAATTCATGTGGTTTAATTTGTGTCGATCCTTCGTAGGATAATGAGCTCTAGTGGCGTAGGAATTGGGTCTGATAATGGTCCATCAGAGATCAATATTGGGCTAGACAATTTATGTTTTTATTTTTGTACTAAACATTTAAATATTTAATGCTTACTTTTATTTTGATATTATAAGATACAATGCTACAAATGATGTTACTTTCTTTTTTTTTTTGTCATTTCAAATATTACGCTTTGATTACTTTTTTAATTTTTATGTATGATTTATATATTATAATGCGGTATCTGCGCCGTACCCGTATCCTATATTTTTAAGAATTGACATGTCCCGTATCCGTATCGTGTCCTATCCGTGTCACCGCATCCATATCGGTGCTACATAGAAAATTAGTTATCGGGACCTTGATGAAATCTTACATCTTTCTACCACAGGCATAGCATCGCATAGCGTCAGCTCTAAGGGAGACTTTGATTGGACCCAAGTAAATCTTATCATTAGAAATGCACCTATTAGTCAGCGCCTACCCTTAGAGAAACTCTTACCTAGAATGCACGAATCATCCCACATGTCCTTAGAACTTCTATTTTATCTGGAGATAGGATAAACATCACCACTTTGTTGTATGTAGTTACTTCATTATGTCTAGCACAGAGTTCAATATGGTGGATATGATTATCTGCTACATTGACAATCTGACATCTATTAGAAATTTAGGAGTTCGGCGTAGGCAAAATGTAGCTCTAGGATACATTATTGTCTATGTCTTAGATAAAAAATATTAGCTCGTTTATTTAGCATCGGCTGACCTCTTCACTTCATACTACACGGATAGTTCCTTCCACCTTCTCTTTAGTGATAGGCGTCGCAGGGCACAGCCCCCAAAGAAGCATGATCCTGATGAGGAAGTGGGAGCCCTACCAGTCCTAGAGGCACCAGCATAGGGACCGACACCAGCACTTGCATAGCAGCCACCATTCTTGGATACTATGATAGAGCGATTTGACTGCTTAGAGATGTGCCTAGAGAAACATCCAAGAGTCTACTACTTGTCGGGACCAACTGCAGCAGTAGCACGAGGCTGATCGTGCTTGGATCAGTGACCAATTTTTCTTTCTTCACCACTACTTCCAGCCACTACCATCACCTGATTAAGGTCCTTCCTATGAGTAGTGTCGTTCTGTGATGTGTATTTTCTTCTTTGTTATGTGTTTTGCTTTGTAGTGTTGTTCTGTATTAGTGTCAATCAGTCGATCTCTTTTTTGGTAATGGCAAAAGGGGGAGTAGGATGTTGTTGGGTGTACTGGTAATTCTCATTAGTACAGTTTGTTTACTTCAACTTGTTTACTTAATTTCCCTTGCTTTTAGTTATGCTTGAGTAGTAGTTTGCCTTTAGTTCATTAAAACTAAAAAAAAAGAAATAATATAATAAAGAGGAGATCTTAGGAGAAAATTAAAATTAACTTGTAATTTAACCAATAATATTTGTCATCATTAAAAAGGGGAGATTATTGCAATTCGGGAGTACGACCTTCTATTTTGATGATAACAAACATTATTGGTTGTCTTTCAATGGATGGTTGTGAAACCAATTGAACTATTAAATGACACATCAACTATGTTGCACCGATACAGATACGTTGACATGGATACGACACGATATGGATACGAGACTCGTCAATTGATAAAAATACAGGATACAGGTACGGCGCGGACATGGCATTATAATTTATAAATCATACATAAAAATTAAGAAAACTATAAATTTTAGCCACTTTTCTCCAACAAGAGATAGTCACAAGAAGATAAATGATGAAGAGCTTGGTTCATGAAGATCATCAATTGTGAAACAAGGCTCTTATGATTTTCTAACAAGGATGGTCTATGATCTAAACATTTGTGAAAGCCAAAAAATAAAAATAAAAATAAATAAATAAATAAAAACAACCAATCTATTTTATTAAAACCCCTTTCATTCCTGGGGAAACCATAAAGGAAATTCTGCATTACCAACTCCAAAGCAACTTTCATAAAGCACTACTGATGATAAACTCCAAAAAAGACTACATGATTTGATAAGAGATTTTTATTTTTGTTGAGAGGTAAAGGAAAACAAATATGTTATTTTCACTTCTCTTTTACTTAGAAATGAGAAGAGAGCAGTTCATTAAATATTGTTCCTCTCTGCATTTTCATGTGGAAGTGAACTAATCTTTGGTTTTCAAAAATGAGAGAGATATAGGAAAATAAAAGAAATCTCTACAAAAAAATAAAAGCTATTAAAAAAATTTCTACAGGAAGGACGACGAAGAAGAAGAAGATGAAGAAAACGAACCTTCACGCGAAAACGAAGAAAGGGACGAGCTTGTTCAGTAGTCTAGTTGCTCGCGTGTTCCTCCATCATCTTTTGCTCGCGTCGCCTCGTCGGCTTCATGCGAAAACGAAGAAACAAATGGGACACGCCCGTCGGCTTCACTGGTAGTGTCGACGAAGTATGTATCTTCACTGCCCGTTGGCTTCACTGCTCTGTCGGTTTCCCGTAGGCTTGCTCGTGTGATGCTCCTTCGACGACAATGAAGAAGACGCACAACCACTCGCGGAAATGGAAAAGCCCTAACTCGAAGCATTGGTCGTGGAAATGCTTAAGCCCTCGCAGTCGCGGATAGGAAATAAGAGGTGGTCGTGGAAATGAATAGGCTCCATCATTTTTTTCGATTTTTAACAGGATACGCGTATGTGTGTGTCCTGTCTAATTTAAATAGTATTTTAATTGGACATGGCAAAGCCGTGTCCGACATGTATCCGTGCGTATCCGTATCCGACGCGTGTCTAATACAGCATGCCTTCGTAAATAGGAGTATCGGTGCAACATAGCAAATCAAGAGGGGGTGAATTGTTGTTTTTAAAATCATTTTAAAAACTTTTCTTTTTTAATTAAACAACCACCAATTTCAGATTTATAAAGTGGAAGCAAATAATAAAATAAATGCTAACTTCTTTATTTTTTTTTTTATAGAAAAACAAATATTTTGTTCTTTTTATTTTTTGATTTTTTTTTCTAAATAAGACTAAACTCAATCAACTACATGTTGTAATAATTACCAAACTCTAGAAAGAAAAGTTGTTATGTATTTTCATGTAGAGCTCACCCTGGTTCTACAGCACATAAAATCATAGTTGAAGCAAAATTTTTGAGCTTACATTTAAGGAAATAAAGTTATCCCATTACATAATTATCATAGAGCATGACCATGACAATGAATGAAGCCCTGAAGATCGCGATGTTTGGATCTTTGTCAATGACTTGTCAGAGGGGAGTGGTGTAGGTGACAATAAAAAAATACTTGAATTGAAGGCTTTAGCATTTATTGAAGTTGATACCTACTCGCTATGTCTCGATCATGAAAGATGTGGAGAGATCACTAGGGCATGCACCAGGAGACTTTGACATCGTGGGGTGAGGACTGGTGGAACGCTATTTCACTGTGTGCCCTTAGCGTCTTATGCATTTTTTTTTATTCCACATCCTTGTCTTGTCATGCAATCGCATGCCTGTTTTTAGCCCCTCTTTGGCCCGTGTTGGACATTAATTCATTTTAAGAAGACTTCAAAACAATTTTAAAAATGCCATATATGTGTTGGAGTAGGTTGGAGCTGATTTTGTATCCTACAGACTCATTTTACATTTACAATTACCTATGCTTCATTATATATCCTTCCTAAAGGCATTTGAAGGACTTAATGGGTTGCTTGGTAGCATGTATTTAAAACATGTATTTTTATAATTTGATGTACAACAAATACCTATACTCAATTTTTTTAATTGGGTGTAATAGAAATCCAATGAGATGATTGATTTTGTTTTAGTTGAATGCATTCGGAATACAATATTTACAAAAAAGAAAAAAATGATTAGTGATTATCATTGATGGTTATTTTGTGTGGTGGGGTCGACGATTGCATGCTGCAATAAGGTGAGATGCTGATAGGGTGAGATACAAATGTGGGGCTATGAGGGCAAAGCAATGATAGATGACAAATTCAAGATGGCGAGGAGCAATGATAGCTAGAGGCATCAGATCGGGTGTTGATGGTGTTATAACTATCTTGGTAGGTGGTGATGGCAGGGCAACAATTCTGATGAGATAGTGAGAGGACAACAAAAACGCACAAGAATTCAATGTTGATTGGATAAGATAGATTTGAAATGTCAGGAAATTACTCTTTTGGGGCATAGTTCTAATACCTTCAAACTTTTGTAATTTTACCTTAAATGTCAATGACACCAACATTGGCATTGATTATTTGACAGAACTTTGCCAATATCAATAATATATGCCCATAAAAAAATGCTGAAATAAAAGTATGTAATCTTTAAAATGTCCAAAAAAAATGTGAACACGTTGATGTACCATTAATTAATGCATCATGCTCACATCACAATCATCATCATCATTTTTACCAATGGCCTCTTCAATAGAACCTTCACCATCATCTATTAAAAATATACTTTATTAAATTGACTCATAAGAAAACACTAATCAATTATGGTGCCCCAACCTTGCCCAACTCGAATTTCAGAAAACATATACTTGACATGATTTTTCAATGTGTCAAATAAATGCGGGGTGCGTTGAGGTGCATTCATACTTGGCATAGAGATGAGGCTTTTTGAAGTGTTCATGCTTCATAGGTCCTTATAGTCCAACATATGATTGGACTTTCAATATAAGCCCCAATATTATGCTATATCGGTCACAATATCTTTTGGAGACTTCAGATGAATCCTTCATCAAGATGTTATCTCTCCAACTATTTGGCAATGATATCAAATATCATGCCATGGGTCTCTTGAACATAGTTTGATTTTGATGATAGTCTTTAGTCTCGACTAGTGCTCTGATGCTGATTTGGTATATCACCAATTTATCGGAGTAGATCTTCTAGCAATCTATTGCTAGAGCATCGGTGGTGATGGTAAACACCACACCTTCAACCATTGTTATTTTGCATGCCTCCATTTAATTATTTTTTCTATAAGATATACAATAAAGTATGCTTAAATTTAGATCAAGAAACTTCCGGCAAGGAAAAAGCTTGAGGTGGTTTTTCCCTTCAATCTGAATATGCCTTTCCCTTCACTTGAGTTGTCATCATGTTGATTTCATCATGACTTTGAAATAATTGTGAAAGTTGAAAAACGCAAATCCTAAAAGGACCATGGAATCAGAAAGTTCAGGATGTTCTCTTCGATGAAGCTAAACACGCTAGGAATACACACGCTAGAAACTCGATTATTTGGCCCTCTAATGAAAATTTCTTTCAAAACAATGGAATGAGTGATGCTGTAGGAATTTTTTTTTAGGAAAAGATACCAAGAGAAAATCATAATTTTTTTTGTTATAATTATTTCAAGCATGTTTTATGAGTAAATTTTCCTCTAAACCCTAAATACAATGGGGTGTCCCAAAAAAAGTGGCAATTTTTGTCAAGCTAAACAATGAAATATTGATTTTCTGAAGTCTTGGTTTGAGATATTTTTCCCCTAACCAAATGAGGTAATTTTGGCAAGAAATTTTTTGGAAGTAAAAAAGTGTCCCCAATGATATTGCAGAAAAAAAAAATTTTAATTTTTGGATTTCAGTAAAAAATCCTAAAATAGAAAATCTACCACAATTCAAATCCATATTATTATACATCAAGAAAATTTTGGAGGACTTAAGCTTAATTTACAACGTAAAATTTGATCAAAAGATATCAACATCAAAGAAATCAATATAAACAGCGATGAAACACTAAAAGCTGCCAAAATTCTATTTTCTTGTTGGATTCCTGATTTTCTTTTTGACAATTCATTTTTCATCTCTACGCCACATTGGGTGTGATGCCACCTCGGGATGAGCAACTCTTTCCTGAAACTATGGCCTGCAAAATAGGGCTATCAAGCAGGACCAAGACCTTATTCTCTCGGTCCAAATCCATCCTAATAAGGGCGAGCAACCCCTTTTTTACATTGTTGCACCTAGAGGTAGTGATTACGAGCCTAGTGTTTGTTCATAGTTTGGCCTAGGGGTGTAAGTGTGTCGAGCCGGCCCAAACTTGACTCACTAAGGAGTTCACGAGTCGTGCTTAAGCCTGTAATCAATCTCGTTTACTAAACGAGCTCAAGCTTGAGTTAAAGCTCAGTCCGACTCGACTCGTTAGCTTGTCAAGCTACTCGATTTAAAAACCTATATTTAAAAATTTGCAATATACCCTTAAGAATTTTTTAGGATAACAAAAATTCGAGCTTCATAAACGAGTCTAGTTTAAGCTTTTCAATCGAGCCGAGCTCGAGTTTGATTTTTATACAGCAAGTCGAACTCGAGCTCATTAATTCGAGCTCATTAAACGAGCTCGAGTTTGAGCTAAACAAGCTCAGCTTGATAATGTCACTACCCGACTCATTTACACCTCTAGTCTGACTTTTTAAGGGACGGTTCTTAGTCTCTTTTTAGAGGAAAAAATTAGAGATTAGAGAGCATAACTATCATGATCTTCACATCCTCAGAAGATTTTTATTAGAGGATTGCAAGGGAAAAGATATTTCATATTTTATTGGGATTTTTTTGGAATTTTTTGAAATCCTAAAAGGAATTTTTTTTATTTTTCTTCATATTTTTTCTTAAAGAAAAAATATTCAACTGGCTTGAGGCAGCATGAGTGGGCAGTGCATTACATCGTTGGCAGTGGCAGCACCACAGCCAGTCAAGCCCCATCAACCATTCCTGGCCCTTTTTTCTTTTCAGGATAGACCATCGTGTAGGATCGAGCCTTGTTGATCTTGTTCAATCAAAGTCAGTTTGAAGCTAGGATCCAACCGATGTTCAGATCAGATTGCAGGCAATCAGTTTTGCCTTATCATTATGCGGGCAATGGGATCGAATGTTTTTTATTGATCAATGTTATTTTCCTAGAGTTGCATCAGCTGAATGTAAGGATAGTCGATTACAATGGTGCCTAAATTGAAAACTGCTCGTCTATTTTGAGTATAAATGTGCAATTTTGTAGTCATTTCATTGTTCTTCATATGCATACAGTCTGTTGCACAAAAAAAAAAAAAAAAATTGCTGACTCTCCTTTATTTAATTTCCCAGGTAACCATGCCAGGAGATTGGGTATTTTTGCACACTTATCTTTTTATTTGGTCTATGGAATTTTGTTATGAGAGGATGATGGTCTGGCTAGCAGTTATTTATATATTGAGCGATTCATTTTCCTGTACAGCATGCTTTGTGTTGTTTTGCACAACAATCTGAAAGCATAGTTTGCAGTCACTTGGTCACAGTAATTTCAACGAGATTTTGAACCCACCTCCTGATCCTGAAGTTTTGTGAATGTGAATATGGATTGTAGAAGAATGCTTTTAGAATGTCTTGCTTTCCTCAAACCTTAACCTTGTTCATGGCTTGCTGTATTGCTAAAAATTTGGTGGGCTGTGAAATCTGCAAGGGGGATCTTGTGAAAGCTATAAAGGTTATTCATGGATTCTGCTCGTAGGAAAAAGTTTAGTATTGTTGTTAAAAAATAGCCTTTTTTTAATATTATTTGATTCTAGTTTTACTGGCTAGTATTCAGAGATAAAAGCAAAGTGGGCCGAGTGGGTTTTTAGTGGAGTGAGAATGCTGTAGATCATGTGAGAGTATAATATAAAGTCTATAAAAAATAGTGTAAAGCAAAATAAATGAAGTACTTACATAGGCATATATTAGCTTACGAATATGTTGTGTAGGTGTATGGATCTTGATTTTTGTGAAGGTGGCATTGGATCATCCATTTTACAATCCATCATAACAAAGCTCAATGATAACTATTAAGTGGTTGAAAGGCACAATTCTTCATTTGGCATATGCCATATATTGCTATTGAATATAAATATTTTTCTCAGCACATCAAAATCTTGTTTATTTTGATGCAATTAAATTTAGTAGTATATGTGAAAATGGTAAGAATCTAAATAGGGAAATTTGACTTTACATGCTTCATAGCACACATAAGTGGGGATATATGTCACTATCCTTCTTGTTTGTTTGTTGGAGAAATATGACTTAGAGCTCATTTTGGATGAAATTACCCACTCTTTTATTCGTGGAATGCTTATCAAAGTATGTTGCGAATGAATTTGGTTTAACCTTCTTTGAATTCATACTATTATTCCTTGTTTCACATGTGTTGGTCTTCTCTAAAGAGCTCCTTTTAGACCGCCAAACTTAGGATGTTAGGCATAGTATGCCTCCTCTTCTCATATAATTGGTTTTGTCATTATCTTTACCACCCGTCACTAAATCAATCTCCTCACATGGTCTTGTTGAAGCCGATGCCCATTAAGATCCTTGTTGCAAAATCCTCTTCTCTTCACTGTTTGTTAGTACCATTGGCAAGCCTATAGTAAGCTTGTTTTGATCTGGTACGGAGACTCGAATTAATGAGGCGGGAACAGACGATCGGACTGCTGATTAAATTTTTAGTTAATCTAAAACTATCTCATATAAGCTGAAAGAGCCACTAAAATCTTAAAATTTAAAAATAGCAAATAATATTTCCTTTCTCCTACTATGCCACATTGACAATATATATTTTCTTATCTTTTATTCATTTTAATTAATTCAAATTATACTTGACAATGTTTTTCAATTAAAAAGAGAGTCATAATATAATTTAGTGAGTAAATCATACTTTTAAATTACAGTAATATAATGTATTATGAGCAATATGCAGGATCTTTTTAAAAACATAATTTAATTCTATTTAAGATTCATATCCAAACATGATTATTTATAATATGCATATATTATATTCATATATATCATATCTTTATCCTTTCTTTATAATACAATCATCATAGGAGTCACTATCTAAAATAGTAGCAATGAAGATTCTGCTTTTCAGTTTTCTTTCTTTTTTCATTTATATGCACAAGTACATCACGTTCTTAGCCAGTATCATAAGGATGTGTGCTTCATCAATCAATATGTACATGCAAGCATATCTATTTTTAATCATTTCATTCATATATCATTCATTAACCTTATGTAAAACATAACATGCTAATTATCATTGAATTTGAAATAATCAATCATTTGATATGTGAAAGATAAATCATTTATAATATAATTAGAAGAAGCAATAATAATTAAATACAATTAAAAGTAATACAATTATCATAATATAGGAACATAAATACTCACATCGAAATTTGATGTTTGGACAATCCACTTTAATTATTATTTTGTTGACGCTAGCTTAAAACCTATATAAAGACGTTAAAAATTAATTAACAAATTATTCTTAATTTCTTTAACTTGTTATTTATAATTAATTAATATAATTTCAATTTCAAATATTATTTATTAAAATTGCTCTTTCTCTAATTAATTAATTAATTCCTCTTAATAACTCTCATAATCCATGATAAAATTAATTCTCTTCGCTTTATAAATTTATTGCTAATAATTTAAAACCCATAATTTTATTATTATATAAAAAATAAAATTTCTACATTATTATAATATATTTAATTAATACCTTTCTTTAATTATTTTTAATTAACTTCAACAAATGATTATTAACTTATAAATATGTTATTCTTACATATCCAAATTATAAAATAAATTATATTTATTAAAATCTAATAAACTTTAAATAAGCTCTATTTATATTTACATATTATCATTAATTATAAATTCCAAATTTAATATTTTTAAATTAAATAGAAAATTGTCATGTTCTCTTTAAACATATAAATATAATTTCATAAATTAATGGAAAAGAAAAACATAATCTATATAATCTTATTTATTAGGATATTTTATAAGAAATACTTCATAAAAAAAATACTTCTTCAACCTTAATAATTAATAATTAGGTATTTAGTCTATTAATTAAATATTTTTTTAAACCAAAATATAACTTAAATTTTAGAAAAAAATAAACTACCTTCTTCCTCTTCTCCATGCCTTAAGCCGCACGTGCACGACTCCTTCCCGTCGAAATCAGTTCCTCCTAGTGGCTCGCTCGCAACTCTCTCGTCTCCCTTGCTCTCTTCCTTTATCTCGATTGGCCTTTGTTCGTTTTTTTTTTTTTCATTTAGAGTCTCTTCTATTCATGCGGTTCAAATGGAGTGAGTGAATCGAAGTTATCTCCCACAAGTCGATGCCTTTCGCATTCGAACGCATTTCCTCACTCCTTCAGAATGTTCAGTCCCGCCAGTTACTCCCGCATCCGTGATTGTGCCGCTCGACTTGTCCACTGCTTCGCCCTCTATTTGATTAGGGCCAATTCAGTTGAATCGGCCAGGCCTGATTCTTACAATCTCCCTTTTTATAAAAATTTCATCCTCAAATTTTATTTATAACTTATAGTTATAATATATTATTATGAGTGAAATTAAATATAACTACTAAATACATACACAAAATAACATCTTCAATTTTATTTAATATAAATTTCAATATTGGATACATAACTGGATAAGACAAAACATCTATTATAATATAACAAGATAACTAGATACACTAAAATATCTAATATAATATAACAAGAAAACTATGTTAAAGAAATTAGTCATCTTTATCAACATCTCTTTGGGCTCCTGCTGAGTCAAAGCATAAACTAGCAATCGAACATTTTGCCTTGGTTGATTTTGTGCTGGAGTTGAAGCTGTTGATTCTATCATCTTCTATTTGTCAAAACTCTTCTGTGAGGTGCTTCACCTAGTTTCATCTCTCGTGAAGTCCTCTGAACTAATGTAGAGCAATATTTTGTTGTGTCCAAGCTGACGACACTAGTAGTAAGTGTTGGAACCCATCAAACTTTCACCCTTATGAAATCTTCTACACTATAGCATAAGTATCCATTACTTTAGTGGCAGCAGCACTACTAACTCCACTAGGGCTAAACTTAGTTTCTTTCCATTTAATCATTCAATCTGATTGTTTTGGATATCTTCTTCAATACCCTTCCTTTTATGATGATCACTTCTCTTCTGAGTGATTTGAAAGTCAATCTCCACCCTTCTAGCTCTTTCTACCAACACGGAATAATCCTCGATTCCTAAATGTACTAAAAGTTGCCTAATTGGATCTTGTAGATCAGATAGGAATCAATAACATTTCTCTTCTGTTGTTGCAATCAATTATGGTGCATATCGGGATAAAGCTATAAACTCTGCTTCGTATTACATCATTGATTTGTCTCATTGTACTAGTCTTATGAATTTGTCCTGCATCTGCCTCCTTACTTACATAGGTATGAACCATTCTCTGAAAAGTTTCACAAAATCTTCCCAGTTGACCAGTAAATTTAGAATATCTCCTAGCCTGTCTTTGCGTTGTCCTCTCTGCCACCTTTCTGCTTCTCCATCAAAAGCAAATATATCGAGTGGCACTTTCCTTTCATCAGAACATGACATGTTATCCAATATCTTCCCTACACAAAGCAACCAATTCTCTGCCTCAATTGGTCTCTCATTACCTTTAAATAGTGGTGATTGCATGTCGTGGAATAATTTTAGAAGTTTATCAACTCTAACTCCAACTCCAAATTGCGATCTTGATTCCTGAAGCATTTGGGTCATAGTTGCCATCATCTGAGTGAAGGTGTTGGTGTTTATAGTCACTTCAGGTGGTAATACTTCTTCTTCCATATTTTTATCGTTTACTTCCTCTTGATCCTCTGCATGCCTAATATATTTATAAATTATAATTATATTATCTAATAAAATCTTTAAATTCTTCACAAATAATTTCATAAATCATTCATATGTCTATTTCATTATGATTCACATTCCTAAGATAATCCTTGGTCTTTGATACCACTTTTGTCACGACCTAGCCTCCAGGCTAAAATTTATTAGACAGGAACAAATGGTCGGATGGTTGATTAAATTTTCAATTAATCTAAAATTGTCTCAAATAAACTGAAAGAGCCACTGAAATTTCAAAATTTTAAAATAGCAAATAATATAAATACATTTCTTCTGGTGCGCCACATTTATAATATACATTCTATTCTCTTCTACTCATTTTAATTAAATCAAATTATACCTAAAAATATTTTTCAATTAAAAAGGGTGAGCTATACCATAACTCAGTGAGTAAATCATACTTCTAAATTATAGTAACACAAGATATTAGGAATAATATGCATGATCTTTTCATAAACATAATTAATTCTATTTAAGATTCATATCCAAACATGATAATCTATAATATGCATATATCACATGTATATTATATGTTTACCCTTTCCTTATAATACAATTATCATAGGAGCCATAGTCTACAATAATATCAAAGAAGGTATTCTATTTTCATAACCTTTTCCATTTCTATAATATTTTGGGCAAATTATAAAAAGGAGCATCTTTTATGCAATTATAAGCTTAAGGAGCTCGATTAGAAAATAATTTAAAAATGAGCAAATACGGAACTTAATTATCCGATTTTAATAGAAGCCGTAACTTTATTATCTGGTTTGAGCTTTGACAAAAATTTTAAAAGAAACCAGATTAACAAATTCCGGTTTCTTAAGAATCCAATTTTTTTGGCTTAATCTGCTTTGGGATATTTAGGTATATTGCATTTTCTAATTAATCTGGAAAATTAGAATTTTAAAAATTGGGATATTTAATGACTTTCTAATTAATCCATTTGTACTCTCTACTTAAAAATTAATAATAATAATAAATTATTTTATTTAAAAATTTGCTAAGAATGAGCCTCAAAATTTTTTTATTTATTTGAAAATTATTAAATATTAATTATTTATATAAAAACAATAATGAAAAGAAAAATATTTTAGAAATCTAATATTATGAAATTTTATTTTAATCTCATAAATTTACGAGAACAAGTAAAATAAAACTATTTATTTTTAAATTTTTAAATTTATTTTTTATTCATTAATTTTTTTTTTTTTTTACATTGTTTTGAATTAAAAACTATTGGTTTATTTAAAAATAAAAAAATTAAATGTTGAAATCGGATATTTTAATCACAATAAAATATAATCTAATGATTTAAATATTAAATAAATAAATATAAAATAATTTTTTTAATTTTAATAATCCCCTTATCCTGTCACATATAATAATTAAAACATATATTTTATTTTATTTTATTTTATCTGCTTTAATTTGATATACCTTTGATTTTGTATTCTTTAAACTTATAGTTTATAATGTTGGTACAGTTTAGTTATTTGTACATAGAAACTTTATTTTATAAAAATAATTTTTTTGACTTCATTTACTTATATTAAAATATAAAAAGATATAATTTTAAACTCCATAATCTTCTAAAAAAACTAATTGTATTTCAAATATCATAAATGGCTATATATCTATTAGTTGTTTATATACATATTATTAAGTCACAATGAAAGAGAAAGTTTCACCTAAAAATTTCAAACTAATGAGAGCTCTATTTCGAAAGAAAATTCTCTCAAATTTTAGAATTTATATATTTAGCAGAGGAAATTTTTTATTTAGTTAAATCTTAATAAAAAATTTAAATCAAAATTGTCCAATCAATTTAATATCTAATCCACTTTATATATTCCTTACTCCTATAATTATTCATATGGGTCTTTTAAAGCCTAGCAAGATGTGGTAACTTAATTTCAAAATAAAATTCTTTTGATTTTTAAATCTTTTTAATATATCTAATATATGTGTATATGATTTTCTATGTTTATAATTTATATTTTCCTAAGTTAATAAAAAGAATAAATTTAAAAATATTTTTTCTACTTATTAAAAAGATTAAATCTTACATAAAAAAATTTGCTAATGTATTTAATTTCAACTATTATAAGCTCAAATATTTCAATTTTAATAAAATCTTAAACCAATATTATTTAAAGATAATTTGGCCATCTGATTTTCCTGTTCTTAAAATCACATAGTAATATTTTATTCTATAAATTATATTAAAAGATTAAATATTCCTTAAAAATTAGATCATATTTGAATTAGGTTGAGATTAGGTCAAATTAGCTCAAGCAAATCATGAGTGAGATTGAATTAGGTCGAGATCAAACTCTTAACAACTTATGAGAAAGTAAACTATAAAGTAATGAAAGAAGAAAAAAAATTATATAAAAAATATTTAATGATATTTGATATTTATTTTATTTCCTAGTTGATGTGTACCGCGGTTGTGTACCCGCTATGTACCGGGTGACATGACGCTCTCTGATTCTCCTCTGAACGGTACGGTGTCTGCACAGAATAATTTTTCCTTATATAGTAAGGGAAAATGGAGAAAAAAATTGGATGGGCGATGAGAACATTTATTTTGAAATGATTTTCCTCTTTTTTTATTTTTTAAAAATAGGAAGAGATCCAAAATATCTCATTCTTGGATAAGATGTTATCCCTCTTGTTTTTTTAAATAAAAAACTAGACGAAATTATAATTTTAAAATGAAGCAAAAAAAGTGAGCATTTATATCTATGTATATGACAGATAATAAAAAGAATAATGGTTTGGAATGCTCTATTTTAAAATAATATTTTCTCCTAAAAACTAAAATAATTGAATATTATGTTTTTATTCTCTTTATAATTTTCTATATCATAAAAATGATACAAAAAATAATTAAAAAAAAATCTAAAGAATAGTATTTTTTGTGTGCTAAATATTTGTGGTAGTAGAAGGAGGTTCATTCTTTGAGCTTATCATGAAGATCCCCCACAATCCCGAATCACATAAGAGATGTAGCATTTTTATGTGAAAAACTATAGAATGAATGATAAATTTAGCCTAACCAGTTAAAATAGTTATATTATTATATATGTTGAAGATCATGATTATTGACTCATCTATGTTCTTGGAGGTAGGACTATAAAATCAATGATATGACTTATTGTGAGTAATTTACATGAGTTTAGATAAAATTTATTGATCATACCACACTAGATCTCCTTTCTTATCTCTTCTTGCTAAATCTCCTATATGAGAATGACACCTTCATATCAATATGTTTCTCCCCTCAACAATGATCTTCCTCCCTCTCACTGCATAATGGATATTAGCTAAGAAGTTGAACTACGCACCATAATCTTCATATGTCACATTCTCTATCTCTATTCTCCGTTTCTCCTAAACATCGTACACTCTTCTAAAGCTCATTATTTGTAACATTTATGGCTATAGCATTCTGAACTAGTCTAAACCTAATCTGGTAAGTCATGTGCATTTTGAATTTATGTATTTCTATTTTGTGTAAACTGTGAATGTCTTTGCATGCTTATGAATGTATCATTTCTATTCTAGAGTGTGTCCCAAGGGATTGTGTGTAAAAAATCTAAATTATGAAAATTTTTATTGGGAGCTTCTTAGCGTTGTGATTCTAAATTCTCTATCTTTCTAGTATTTAATTAAGTTTTTGCAGCATTGAGTGGTATAACGTTGTGGCACTAGCTATGGTCTAGGGCGTTGTGGCATGGGGTATGGGCATTATAGAGTAGTGCTCTTTGTTTGGTTGGGTTTATAAAGGGGAAGCTGCAACACTGGGTGTTTGAGCACGATGACGCAAAGGTAAACTATTTTATAACTATCAAAATCCACTCAAAATACAAATAAAAAAATCCCCAAGAGAAATAAGCTAGAGAGTGAGTGGAAGTCAATTTCGGGGCGGCTTTGAGTTATTTTTATCAATTGAGATAGTTTAGGGCTGAGATAGTTACATTATGTCTATCTTAATTTTTAATAATTCAGAGTTTCAAAATTTGTGACATTTTAATTAAAATTTTGATGTAAAATTTTACATGCACTACTATCACTATACTATTTTACTATTCTACTGATTACTTTTATTATTATTATATTATTTTACTATTAGAGCCACTAATTTTATAAATACTAATATTATTGAGGATACTAATACTGTTACTGATAATACTAATGTTGTTACTGATACTATTACTCATAATACTGATATTATTATTAATACTACTACTATGTCACTATTAGTGTTCTTGTTATTGATTCATTATTTGCTGATTTGATTTACTGATTTACTATTATTGAACACGTGATTCTTATGCTGAGCAAGTGATACATATCATGTGATATAGGATATTGATTGAATAGTGATTTAGAATGATTGAACCACATCTGTATACTAATTTGAATGTATTTCATTGTTAAAGATTCTGACATTTTTCATAGAAGTTTCAGTTTATTGATTAATATGATTCCTTAATGTTATAATGTATGATTTGGGAATTATTTTTTACTGCTTATTTGATTTGACCTCCGTACTAATTTATTGATCTACTAATCTACTGATTTACTAGTTCATATCAATATTTTTGTACTACACTATTTTATTGACATTCATGTCATACTATTCTACTATTTCATAGATTTTTTTTCTATTGTAAGTGGTTTATTATTTTTGTATAGATTCATGAACATATTGATTACTACTGTTATGAATTGATTGACAACATGCATATTACATCTTTACCATGCTTTGAGCTCAGTTGTAGGATTAGTGACCTGCTGAGCTGTTTAACTCATTATATGTTGCTTAAATAATTTCAGGTTTGGGTAGAGGATCGAGAGTGTGAGACTGATCAATTATAAGATCCTCTAAGTTTTTTGGTATTTTGTTTAATTACTCTTTTATAGTTGAGAGCAATTAGTCTGTATGTTTCTATTGTATAACTTCTAGCTACTGTATATGTTTTTTAGAGTATAAATACAAATGTATATTAATATTTTTATCAATAGAAATATTTCCACTGCTATTTTATATTATTGCTAAAAGAAATTAGATAGCTTTAGTGATCGTTATTAAAAAATAAAAGAGAAAAAGAATAACTATTCCAAATTTAAATTCACGAGCATGATAATTAGTATCAAAGTATTTATTAGATGAATTAAATTGTAAACTAAAACTATAAAAATTGATTATGAGTTATATAGATTGGGGATATTAAGATGCATTATTTTGCATATATAATTGATTGTACGTGTGAATTATTTAGATTATACTGCATTGTACAAGTGAACCATTGAAATGGATGTACCATAACAAAATATGCCTAATGAACAACATAGTATAGCTCCAGTACTGTCAAACAGTATTATGTGGTTGGCCAGTGTTCTTATATAGGTAATATGTGATACTCAGAGCAATCCATCTAGGAGGAAGAGGGAGATAAGCATTTATAGATATTTCATAAATTTAAGCCCCCACTATTTAAAGGAACTATAGGACCCCAGTCCATAAAAGATTGGTTACTGATGATAGAGAAAATCTTTGACAGCGTGCAGTGCCCAAAAAATAGGTAAGTGCCAATAACAGTGTTTCTATTTGAAGGAGAAACAAAAAGATAATGGTTAGGCCAACAATGAGAGAAATTCCAGGGGAAGGTAAATACAAAGATTACTTGAGAGAATTCATTACAGTGTTTAGGATATGGTTCATACCACCTTCACCCCGATGATAGATACATGAGGCTTTTATTATATTTGAACAAGGATGCAAGATAGTGATGCAGTATGAAGTCGAGTTTACTGCATTGGCTAGGTCACTCATCATTTCATTCCTACTACTAAAAAAAGTGTTATAAATTTTTTTCAAGGAGTGAATAGGGAATTGACACATCCATTAGTTCCGTATCGATTCAAGAGTTCTCTAAGTTAGTAGAATATACCAGATTGATAGAAATTGATTCAACAATATCGATATTTAAGTATGATGTGGGTTCCAGGTATGAGGTGAGTAGGAGGACTAGAGATGAATTGAGAATGGATAGAGAAAGTCTTAGTGATAAGAAAAGTAGATATAGTGATTCGAGGGGATTTGGATTGACAGTATCTACAAGAAGCTACAACAAATGTATTTATTATGGAAGAAGATATTTAGGTCAGTGCTACCTTTTGACAATATGATATTTTTATGCAGCCAATAAGGACACAAGGTAGTAGATTATTCTCAGAGAGGATTTAGAGGAAGAATTGGTTATGTAGTAGGAGTTTGGGTAAATTGAAGGACAGAGGACTGTAGGATCAAGAGCGTATGGTGAAAGATTTATGAACAAAACATATGCTCTGCTACGATGCTGCAAAAGTTAAGTACTAACACATTTGAATTAATGTACAATCCAATGCTATGGTGTTGAAATGTTCAGCGCTTCGGTGCTCATTTTCCTAGACTCTAGTATTGTGGTGATAACTTCTGACGCAACAACATTGTGATGCACTACAGCACTGACCTTGGCTCTACCACACCGCTGATCTTCCTAAAATTTCAGAGTGGCTGATGCTGTAATGTCTGAATTGGGCATTGGGGCATTGTAGATGCCAACACTGTGGCATAGAATTTGTTGGCGCTATGGCGATCGTTCAACACTTATGAATTTTTTGGCTTCTTCTGAACAATTCCTGTACAAATATAACAAAAATAACATATTTTCACTAAATTTTAACATAATAAATAATACCCGATCTACACTTAACAGATACCCTAGGATCTAATAGAAGGTTAAAATACCTAAATTTAAAATTATTACTCAACCATCACAAAAATAACTAGAGCCACTACAAATCCAATAATAAAAATAATATAAATACTTTTTAATTTATATTAAAATATGTATACATTAATACATATAAATAATGTCTATACATCAAAATAATTAAATATTGGATAAAAAAAGAGTACCTTACCATTTGAAATCCAAGGATATTGTCTACACACCTGATTTACTTTGTTGGACCCTTTTTTTCCTGAAATATTAGAGAACGAAATGAGCACAACTAGTTCAATAGACTTCTTACCCTGACCCATCACAAATATCAATATCTAAATTAAATAAAGAAATTGCAATATAAATAAAAGGCAGTAAAAAATTAATGAAGTACTAGTAAAATATTAAAACACAACTTTTCTGGGTTCCAATGCATACTTGAAGTTTTCATTTACTTGTAAAGCCACTTTTACAAAGAATGTCAAGATACTTAACATAGTACTTTCCAACTAAGATTCTCTTGTACTTGACTTCCATATTTCATCTAAATCCATAAAATATTTTAGAAATTCCAATATTCATTTCAAATTTTTACTTATACTTAATTTACTAATACAAATGCAATGCAATGTTTATAATGCACAAGTCTTAATGTATGCTTATAACTCCGCTTCCACTTATGCCTCCCTCTTACCTCCCATACCTGCATATAGCAAGTTGGGTAAGAATTTGAACATAATAATATTACATAACCTCCCACACCTACTTTCTGTAAGTGGGCCAAAATCCATCCCACATCCACACTAAATGGATTGGGTAAGAACAGAATATATAAAACCCTTATAGTATATCAAAGAGTGCACTTCTTTATATATCAAAACATCTCCAATGCCATACTATGAATAGTATAAATGCAAATGCAATGATAGCTGAATTATAAATTTAATGTAATGCTCGGATAATGCATGAACTACCAGCAAAATTCACATTACATGTATAACATTATACCCACTAAACTTTTAATGTTCAACTTCCAACTTTAGATGGTTATTCACATAAATATTTTAAGACTTTTATATAATTATTGTAATTTTTAAAAAAGCCACAATTGAATCATACACATAGAAGTTTGGGTAGGAAAAATCAACCAGTAAAAATCTTATTTCACATAGTCAAAATATTTAGGATTAAGCATACAACGACATACTAAAAGTTATACGATGAAAACTTCATAAAATCTTATATATATAGATATATATATATCGCTAACTTTTTATAAAACCAATGAAATTGAAATAAAAAATAGGAGCTTATAAGTCTACATCATGCTCTACAATATCCTAAATAGGCTCGACATATAAATCCCCAATCTTGGCAACGAAAACCCCTCTCCCTCTTTCTTTTCCCTCTCTTCTCCTCCCCTTCTCCTCTCTTCTCTGAAACTGGGTTGGGGTGAAATGAAAATGGCAAATTGTTATATAAAAAACGTCATTTTCCGGTGGTCTTTTTTCGTCGGAAATTGGCCAAAATCCGTCGGAAATTAGTATTTCCGACGAAAATTTTTTTCACGGTAAATGGCGCGTCGAAAAACTACTACCGACGTAATATAGCCCGCCGGAAATATTTTCGGTGGACAATCCGTCGGAAATATTTCCGGCGTATTATATATCCGCCGAAAAAAAATAACAGAAAAATTAAAAAAAAAAACGTCCTGGTCCGCCCAGCTGGGGCTGCATCCCGCGAACCGCACGTCCCGCCCACCATCTCAATCCCGTGAACCGCTGGTCCTGCCCGAAGGCCCGGCTGCGATGCCTCGCGCCCGCCCGCAGGCTCGTTGCAATGCCTCGCGACCCGCACGTCATGCCTGGCTGCGACGCCTCATGACCAGCCCGTGTCCCGCCTGCAGGCCCGCTGCGACGCCTAGTTACCCGCACACGTCCCGCCCGCAGGCCTGGCTGCCACACCCGCCCGCCCCCTGTGCCTATGATGGGGATCGAACCTTGCCCTATTCAGCAAAGAGGCGCCTACCTTAATGCCACTTAGCCCAAACTAGTTAACGGTTGTATTTTTTTTATTTATATTATATCTTAAGGAATATTAAAATAATATGAATGTATCTTATTATTTTAAAATTAATACGATTTTTTTTAGAAGATCAAAATAATTAATATATTTAATTTAATTTAATAATAAATTATTGAATATGTTAATTTAAATTAACATATAAATAATTATTAATTTTTTTAAATTATTTTAGTTAAACAAAATGAATAATTTTAAATAATTTTAATAAATATTTTCCAGATAATTCAAAATTCATTTAGAAATCCACCGGAAATTTCGTCGAAAATTCCATTGAAAAAACCGTTAGAAATTCAGGCAAAAACTCAGCCGGAAATCCGTCGGAAAATACGCCAAAAATGTTCCGTCTGAAATCCGCCGAAAATTCTGACGAATTTTTTTCCGCCGGAAATGAGCATTTTTCCTATAGTGAATATTATAAATCCATTATTTTGAACTAATGCCATGGCACTCAGCTTCCTAGTGCTCGTGCACTCTCATAGAATCTTCTAGATTGTCTCATAATCTTTCCACTTAATCCTTGGCTCCAAGCCAGTGCTCCTCAGCATCACAAAGCACGCTTATTTTTCTCTATTTTCTAGAGACCATGACATTGCCAATCCTCATGCCGCAATACCCATAGAGCAACTTTTTCACCTTGGACTTTCACTTCGCCAACCCACTTCTTGACTTATTCAAGACTCCTTTAAACACTCTAAGACCAATAATTACCATTAAAATTAAAATAAATGATTATTAATATAAATTACCTTAATTTTTTATGATAGATATTATATCCTCCCTTATAAAAAAATGTCATCCTTGATATTTCCAATATACAATAAACTAATATATATAACTATCTCATTTTAGCCGCTTTTTCTCAAGTTGCTTCCCATTCTGGCCTATATTTCTATTAGATCTTGATCATTAAAATCTACTTATTCCTTAACAAATTAACATCAAAAGCCAGAATGCATTTGGGTTCATCCATATAGGTAAGATTGGGATGCACTTCGACCTAAGCTTCAGGAACTCTTCGATCTACATCTGATACCCACTTCCTCAACACCGACATATTAAATACATTATTAATATCTGACATGTTGTCTAGCAAGAACATTCTGTAAGCAAATTTTCTAATCTTCTCCTTCACTTCAAATGGTCCTAATATACTTGAGACTTATTTTGCTATCTTTTTCAAATCTGCTAACTCCCTTTATCAAGCTGACCTTCAAATATATAAAATTATTGACTCGGAACTCCACAGACTTATGCTTCAGATTAAAATATTTCTTATGTATGTCCCAACCTACTTTCAATCTATTTCTGATTAATCTAATTTTCTCTATAGCACTATTTACTAAATTATAACCTAGTAACTTCATTTCTCCTACTTCAACCCATAACAACGACATCCTGCACCTTCTTCCATACAAAACCTTATATGAAGCCATATAAATACTTCCTTGGAAGCTCTTATTGTAAGTAAACTCAATCAGAGGTATATGATCCTCCTAGCTTCCACCAAAATCTAATACACAAAGCCTCAACAGAACTTTCAGAACCTCAATAACTCTCTCAGATTGCCCATCCATCTGGGGGTGAAAACCTGTACTAAAATTCAACTTCATCCTCACACATTTCTAAATACTTCTCCATAGCTTCAAGATAAACCTACCATCATAATTAGAAATAATAACCTTAGAAATTCTATGCAGCTTGATGATCTTTTTTATATATAGTTGAGCTAATTTATCGACATAATTTGTCTACTTCATTAGCAAAAAATAAGCACACTTAGTCAATCTATCCATAACTACCCACAATGTATTATGACTTTACCTGAACCTAGTAAAACCCATAACAAAATTAATAATGACCTCTTCCCACTTCCATTCAAGGATAAGTTACAATTGCAATAATCCACAGGGTCTCTGATGTTTAGCTTTTACCACCTATCACACATCACATTTAAAAATAAATTCTACCACTTCTTGCTTTAAACCAACTCATCAAAACTTACACTTCATATTATGATACATTTTATTATTGTCTAGATGAATAATGTATCCAAGATAATAAGCTTTATGTAAAATCTCTCTCTTTAGATCACCATTATTCAAAACCCACAACCTTCTATCATAGAAGATCACATTTTGATCATCTATTTGTAACTCATACCTCTTATTGGAATGGATATGATCTATCAATTTCGTATATACTTTATCAGCTTTTTGGACTTTTTTAATCCTATCTTACAATGAGGGCTAGACTATCATATGAGAAATAACTCAAATCGATACATCCGATGAATACACCACTTCTAATTCCAACATCTCCATCTCTCTAATCAATACCTACTAAGAAGTAATTAAATTGGCTACTACATGTACTGGCTTCATGCTCAAAGCATCGATAATCATATTTATTTTATCTGGCTGATAAATGATATTCAAATCATAATCATTGATCAACTCCAACCACCTTCTCTGCCTCAAGTTCAGCTCCTTCTCATGAAAATATACTTCAGACTCTAGTTGATATAAATCTCAATCCTAATAATATACAGATAGTGCTGCCAGATCTTTAATGCAAATATAATAGCTACTAGCTTCAAATCATGAGTCAGGTAGTTCTTTTCATGTGGCATAAATTGCCTAAAAGCATAAGTCGTCACCTTCCCATTCTATTGTAATACACATCACATGCCCTTTATAATAACATCATTGTATACTTAAAATTCTTCCATATCTGACGGGATAGACATCATAAGTGATGACGCCAGACATGAAAGTTCGTGAAGGTTATTAAACCTCAAAGAACCAGCCCGAGGCTAACCAAGAGGGGGGTGAATTGGTAATTTAAAAATTTCTTTAACAAAAAGTTAATCTTTTTATAACTTTTTCAATATTTGAAAATAGACAATTTTATCACTCGATGTGAAAGCGAATTAATTTCATAATAACAAAAAGATCAAAGTTTTTAACCACATAGTTAATTACAGAAAAATAAAGTGTAAAAAATAATAAGAACAAATACATCAGAATTTATAGTGGTTCAGTCAAACAATGACCTACATTTACTCCCTAGAGTTCTCCTTCAAGTATTGCACTAAACTTTTAGTGATTCTCCTTTAGCCCCTATAACTAGGCGGAGGAGCCCTTACAAAATTTTTTCCACCTAACCGGTGCGGTAGAGGACCTTACTCGTTTCACCCTCCTGATGAGACAGAGAACCTTGAATCCTTTTTCATCCTCCTTGTGAAGGTAGAGAACATGTAATCCTTTTTCACCCTCCTTGAGATTACAAAGAACCAAGAATTCTTTTTCTCCCTACTGGAGATGGCAGAGGACCGTAATCCTTTCACAGGCAGAGAACCTTGAATTACTTTCATCTTCCCCGGTGCGGTGGAGTAGTCGGGTTCTTTGACACCAAAGAGATATTCTTCTTCCCAAAACCTCTTCAAGATAATCCTTAACTATGGTGGTACTTAGGTGCAAGTTCGCCGGAGCAACCATGTGAAACTCCCTCTCAAATTCCCTTGAACACACAAGGATCTTCTCCCTCTCTCAAACTCCACCCTTTCCTCTCTCAAGCTCAAGGCTCTCTCTTCAAGTTTTCTCCAAAAGAAAAATGACTCAATGAATGCCAAAGACGCTTATAAAGTCTTATGAGAAAGTTTAAATGGAGGGCTTTAAAAAATCCTAAAAACTCAATTCTGTCGCCACTAATCATACAATATGATCCTAGATCATCTAGTATAATTAGTTCAATATATCTGTGTTAGTACTGTACGAATAGAGAATAGCTGTACGATCAGTTCAAGTATTTGAGCTGATTGTCCAATACGATATAAACATCATCTAGTATGATTAGTTCAATTAAAATGGATTATCATCCCATATGATTGGCGACGATAAATTATCATCCCATACAGCTTTTGGGTTGTACCGTACGATTTGTCCAATCGTACAACATGATATTTATGGAATAATTAATCCATATTTGATCCCCTAATTATAGGATTAATTTAGGCAATATTTGATCATATCGTACAGTACGATATATATCGTATTGTATGATTAGTACATAATTTAAATTTCAAATTATTGACTAATTATGATTGGCAGCTGAGTTTCTTGATTTGAACTTATCATGCTGTACGATGTGTATTGTATAGTACAATTAGTTCAAATTATAATAATTATCAAAATTAACAGCTTTGATGAGCTAATCGTATAGTACGATTAGTTCAAAATTTTGAACTTCTAATTTTGATTCAATTTCACTCCCCTGAGTGTGTGTATGCATGATCACCAAGCTAGCATATAACCTTACAGGACTTGACTTAAGAAATCAAAAATACATTAATAAATATTATAGATTCTTTACAGCAAAACCTATTCTATCCAATCTTGAGCCTTGAATCTTCATTGGATGTTGTATAGTGTTCCTGAAATATTAGTACACACACAAACAAATATACACTACAAATACTAGGAGACATAAAGAGGTGAGCGACAATGTTTGTTATCATCAAAAATATAAACTCGTAAGCTCGAATTGTAATAATCTCCCCCTTTTTGATAATGATAAATATTACTGGTTGATTTTGTAAATTAAATATATTTTCTCATAATCTTTACCTCACTAAGAGAATTATATTAAAATAGGGGAAACCAAAAAAGTTTTTTTAAATAAGATAAATAAAATTCAAAAACTAAATAGTAGATAAAAAATAAAAATATAAGATAAACAGATGCAACTTAACCACAAATACAACCAGCCAAATATGTCCTCCACATGTAACATTATCAAAAAGAAGAGAAACACAGAAAAAATAAAACAGAACTAAACATAGCAAACTAAAGATCATACGGACCTTGATTAGATAGAGGTGGTGGGGATGTTGATGTTTTAGAAGAATCAATTAATTTCAGCAAATTTTTTTGGAATGAGAAAGTTACATCTTGATTTTATTCAAAAGCTTAGTATGAAATATATTGACCTCACCTAAACTCAAAAAAGTTTTTTTTTTTTTGTTAGCCCAGCTCAAGCTCCCTATATGCTAATTTTTTTTAAAATAAAAATATAATTCAAGGAAAAAATTAGAGAAGGAAATTTAATCATTTCAATCCTCTTGTATGAAATATATCTAATAGAATATCAATGCAAAAATAATGAATCAAGAATTATGATTTTCAAACTCAAGTATCGAAAGTATCAATAGACACATTAGTTTTTTGAGATTTAAATATTTATAAGAAAGGTAAGTAAATTTACTGTGGGCTTATTTTATGCCTCTTTATTAATTTTGGCATATTTTGCATATCTTTTGATTTTGATACACTTTATACATCTTTCAATTTGGGCTCATTTTGTGTCTCTTTATTTATTTTGGTGCATTTTGCATATCTTTTCATCTTGGGCTCATTTTGTGCCTCTTTTCATTTTTATAATTTGCTTTCTTTTTAAATCTTTAAAAGAAATTTTTCTCAATTGTAAGATCATCTTTCAGATATAAGAGAAGAAAACTCACACTCTTATATAAGGATGAATAAACTATAAAACAAACCTGATCTAGTGATAAAAATAAATAGCCTTATTAAGAAAATTATGAAGTGGATTCATCAACTTGCAAAAGATTCCTATGAGATAGAAAAATATAAAAAGATGAAAAAGGTTTAATTTCTAAGTCCAATTTTTTAATTTGATATAGATTTTGATTCAAAAGTGAAATAGCCTCATTAAAGAAATGAGAGGGATAGACATAATCCTGAATTTATTTCTTTTAATTATTTAGAGAAGTCAACCATCACTTACTTAAAATTTTAAGTAAAAGGATTTAAATTTTTATTTTAAGAAAAAATGTGATTTGTGAGAAGTGATTTGATTCTCTTATGTATCTATGATGAGAAAAAATGTGATTTGTGTGTGCTGATCAGAGAGAATTCAAAAATATATATATAAAAAATACAATACAAAATCACAAACATAAACATCTTACTATAAAATAAAAACATTAAAAATAATACAGAAAATAAAAATATTTACAACAAACTAAAAATATTCAAGAATGCATTAACTATAAAATAGATAAACATACAAACAAAAATTTTATACCTCATAATCTTGCTCCTGGTTTGATGATTTAGAAGCTAGGTCTGCCTAGGAGATTTTTATTTTTTATCATTTGCTCTTATTATAATTAGCTTATTTTTACTCTTTTCTTTTACAGGAAGAGTTTTTAAATTGGGACACATATTTTTCAGATGTCTGGGTTTTCTACACCTAAAGCAAATAACGTTAGAGCAAATCTTAACATTCTTATAATTTTTATCTTTGTTCCACTTTTGTTGATGTTAATACTCGCGCTTTAGTAGATTTTCAAACATACTTGTTATTGATGTTATCTCCTTACTCTCATCATCTACTAAGTCACTTTTATCCATATCTTTGACTTTTAGCACTATAGTTTTACATACATCCAAAAGTCTTTGACTCACACTTTACTCATGAGCAATGAGTGAGCCAATCAGATTATCAATAGAATAATCATTCAAGTCTTTTGATTCACATATAGTAGTGACTTTAGCATTAAATTTATCAGGTAGACAATGTAGAATTTTATTGACCTTTTTAAAGTTTGAAAGTTCTCTACCTAAAGTATGTAATAATACTACTATTTGAGTAATCCTAGTATACATGTTTGAGATAGTCTCATAAGATTTCATGTAAAAAAATTCATAATCATGCAATAAAATATTCAACTTAGATTACTTGACTTTACTAGTACCTTCATATGTAGTGCATAATCTATCCCAAATATATTTTATTAGTAGTGCATGTAGAGACTCTCATATAATCTTCATAATTCAAAACACAGATAAAATAATTCAAATATTTAGCATTCAATTGAGCATAAATTTATTCTACTCCATTCAGTAAAAGAAATATCAGTTTTGACTCCATCTACAATATATGATGGTACAAAAGAGCTAGTTTAAATCATATGCCATATTTGATAATCTATTAATTGCAAGAAAATAAACATGCAAATTTTTTAAAAATCAAAAGGAATATTATCAAATAATGGTGGTCATATGATTGAATATCCTTCCGTAGTATTACGATTTCTAAAGTTAGCCACTGATCATTTTTCAAAAATTTTCTAAAACATGATTTTCGAATCCCTCTCTGATATCACTTGAAAGTTCGTGAAAATTGTTAAACCTCAAAGAACCAGCCCGAGGCTAACCAATAGAGGGGATGAATTGATAATTTAAAATTTTTTTAAATAAAAGTAAATCTTTTTATAACTTTTTTAATATCTAAAAACATGCAATTTTATTACTCGATGCGGAAGCGAATTAATTTCAAAATAACAAAAAGATCAGAGTTTCAAACCACATAATTAGTCACAGAAAAATAAAGTGCAGAAAATAATAAGAACAAATACATCAGAATTTATAGTGATTCAGTCCACTCCCCGGAGTCCTCTGAGTATTGCACTAAACTTTTAGTGACTCTCCTTTAGCCCCTATAGCTAGGCGGAGAAGTCCTTACAAAATCTCTTCCACCAAATCGATGCGGTAGATGACCTTATTCATTTTACCCTCCTGGTGAGGCAGAGAATGTTGAATCCTTTTTCACCTTTTTGGTGAAGGCAGAGAACATGTAATCCTTTTTCACCCTCCTGATGAAGGAAGAGAACCTGAAATTCAATTTCTAAGTTTATTTTTTAATTATTCAAATGTTAATAAAGCCAATCATATTTAAAATTCTTATCAGGTTCTAATTAGGTCAACATTTATTCTAGTTATTGTACAAGCGGATATTACAACTTGCCCCAATACAACCCCCTCTCCCATAAAAGTTATTCACAATCAAGGCCACTTACAAATTATAGATATCCACGATCAAGCTGCAGGAAGCACACACCTATGAGGCCTATGACCATAACTTCACTAATCAGACTCATCATTAACTCACAATCACTTACACTCAAGGGCTTGCCCCTTATCCGCCTCTTGTTCATAGGGACTTGCCTTCATAAAGTTTCCCAACTTGTTTGATCTCATGACTTACCAAAAGTATACATTCTCAAATATTTGTCCAAGGTACTCAATTGAGATAAGGAGGTCAAGCCATGGATAGGGCTCCACATGCACATCATCTAACTAGTTCATGTGCTGTGTCAGTCTATGTTGGTCATATCATGTACTATTATTTTTATTTATTATCCTTTCCCATAACCTCTTAATCTTATAAATAAAAAGTGAAGAGGTAGATTTTGGACTTCAAACTATGGGGAGTATAACCAATAAGAGAACCTATTAGTAAGATCGGGTATCATCAATAGATAAATTTGATTCTAACAATATGATGCCTCCTTAGCTAATTTTAGAAAATATAGTGAAGTTCATAAACAAACTATCTGAAGATATCTCAAACTAGGTTAGATGGCAAGAGGGACAACTTTTAATTCATTAAGAAAAACTTATTTAAATTAATCCTAATTTTTCATCCTTAAATTACTTTGTTTATTTAAATATACTATTGTTGCGGACTCAAATATACGCGGCGATAGAGTTTAATATTTCCGTCTCAGCGTTGTACGTATATCTAGCACACAAACAGAAGAGTGAAAGAAACACCAGGATTTTTACGTGGAAAGCCCTGAAAAAGGAAAAAACCACGGGGCCACGCCCAGTTGAAAAAGTTCCACTAGTGTTATTTGAAATACACAAGGCTGACTCGTCCTTTAACTTCAGGACGATCAGATTACAATGAGTATCAATTACAAGGCCAAGCAGAGTTCCGACGTCACTCGAACGTCAGACAGAATTCCGGCGTCACTTGGAAAGAAGTCCGGCGTCACTCGGACGTCGGGTAGAATTCTAGCGTCGGGCAGAATTCCGGCGTCCCTCCGGCACCAGGTGGTACTCCGATGGTGTTCCGGCGGAGTTCCGACGGAGTTCCGGCGGTGGTCGAGGAGGAGCTGTTCCCTCCTAGACTTCTCTTCTCTTCTCTTCTTTTTCTCTTCTTGGCTTCTTGGCTTGGGGTCCCCTCTTAAGAGAAATGAGGGGCTATTTATAGTTTTTCTGGAGTGGCATAGCCCGTAAATATGTGAGGGATCAAGGGCAAATAAGGAGTGATCCGGATGAACGGTCGATATTGAATCCCTTGATCGTGAACCGTTTATCAAGTATTTGAAGGTCTTAATGATATCAGAATTCTGCGATCTTGGGCTTGTTGGATTCGTCTCGTCGAGCCGCTCGATTTGACTATAAGCTCGTCAAAATCGGAGACCGTTTGGTAACTCAAATTGCTGTTTGATGCTTCCAACAGCACTTTGGGTACTTGATTTGGACTCGTTTGGGCTCGGATTGAGTCGAATTTGGTGTTGTTGGATTCGTATTTCCGAGACGCTCAGTTCGACTGTAAGCTTGCTGAAATCGAAGTTTAAATAGTCTCCGAATTAATTTTTGAAGTTTCCAACTTGAGTTTTTCCTCGAGATTCGTGCCCGATCAAGATAATTTTCCGATGACGTATCAACTATTAAAATATATTTTTAATTGCTCCTACATATCATCATATGTGATATAGGTTTTATTTGGGACGACCTTTTTCCTGCTTCTTAAAACAGATTTTTGATATAAAAATTTAAAATTTTAGTAGAAAGTCTACTTTAAGAAGCAAGAAAAAATCATAAAAAAATACTTAAATAATAATAAAATTAATAAATTATGAATCAATATCGTGCAAAATAATAAATTTGACTATTTATTTATAAATAAGAATGAATATTAATTTCTTGAACCGACCATAAACTTTATTGTAATTTTGATTGGGTAGTCATCGTAGCAGTGTTGCACAATAATATCATTTCGAGCCACAAACGAGAGGTTTGTGGCTGTGTGAACTCCTTCCAACCACAAGTTAGTCCCTGCTTCTGTCATTGATTTAAGAACTGAAGCTTTTTCATCGCACACATTCCTGCATGATCTAAGTAGATGCCGGTCTTCTGCCCTAGGCAAATCATGATTGTGGTTTTCAATAAATTTTTTCACCTTCCAATTTCCAGCTTCATCCACAGAAAACTTAATCATGGTTGGACAACCAATTCGGGTGTCTGATTTCCGATATTTCATTTGGATATTAAGATCAGACATCTTCTTGAAACCCGCTTTTGAACAAACAAAGTATTTGGATTTTATTTTTCTGGAATTTGGCCAGAAACTGTGATGATCCTTATGAACACTAAAGCCAAGATTATGGCCATAATTACAGTAAGCCTCGTATGCCTCTTTCTCATTAGCATAAACGTTCTGATAAATAAGCAATAAATACGTAATAAATACGCAGAAAATGCGCAATAAATACGCATAAAAAGCGCAACTAATACGCATAAATTACGCAACAAATACGCTGATAATGTGCAACAGGAACGTAGTAAATACGCATAAAAAGCACAAAAAATACTCAATAATAACGTAATAATTAAGCAGTAAATACGATTTACAAAGTCTATAAGGTACATTCAGCTCACTACTGCTTGAAAGAGCTAAAAAAAAGAACCTATGAGCCAATGTTCCCTCATATATACTCAATTACAATAATTTGCTGCATAGTGCAACAACATAGCAATTACACAGCAGATCTTGACTATCAGGTCTCCCCATATAATACAATGCGCCTCTTCATGGCAATTCCTATGCTGAAGATTTAGGCACTCAGTTTTGCTAAACCATCAGCACTAGAATTCCACGAAGAGGCGGAAATGCTCGTTCACCGGATAGTGAGGATTGCTGCGTATTCGCTGTGTAGTTGCAAATACGTAGTTAATACGCAGCTAATACGCAGAGCGTACGCAGCTTATATGCACACCGCCTTCCATTACAAGGTAAGGAAGAAGTAAACTACGAACAAGCTTATATAGAGAAGATGGTCAAACCAATAATAAAGAAAGTAATAAATTAGGTCAAAACAATAATAAAGGCCACCTCAACCAACTCGACCAAAAGCTAGGCAAACAACAGTAGAGATACAGGGAACAACATAATGACAACAATAAAAGCGGTCAAACATACATAATGGCTACATTGCTGTAGAGAAAACATGGAAGGTGTCGAACTTTACCGATAAGCTGAACTTTTCCTTTGGTTGCGCTTTGTTTAACTGTTCTGCTTCGTGGGAGCTCGCTTTCTGGATGTCTGCGTACCGATTTTCAGCCTCCACGCCCTGTGAGAATATCGTCTGCTCGTAAAGAGAAATATCCTTCTCAATCTCCATCTTCATCGGCATTCTTCTTATTTTGTCCTAATAGAATAATATATGTTGCAGTGATTCGCGTCTGAAATCTAGAAAAAATAAACGCCAACTCTAAATTTAATATTTAGACTGGTCAAACTTCTAATCTCATGATTTGAACCGGATCAAATTAGTGGACGTCCAAATAAACATAACACGCCTAACTATCCTACCCGATGTAACTCTACCTCCGGAATCGGGACAGAATAATTTCTCCTCTCCGAAAGCCAGACGGCCTGACCTGGCCATTGCTCGTCCAACTTCTCTGTGCCATTCGCCACCTTCTTTACCAGGAGAAGTTTTACCGGATAAGAAGGGCCGGAACCCTTCGAGCTCTGTTGCTGCAAATAATTCTACTAAGACCAAGAAACGGAACCCACTCACATGGCCAATGCTTTCCCTGTCATTTCACACTCTCTCCCATCCCTCTCCCTTGCCTCTAAAACCTCGCAAGGCTCTTCTCCTTTTCCAGCCACCAGTGCGACTCTACCCATTACGCCGCTAGGCAATACCCGGTTCTTTACTACCACTCTTCCCCGCGCCTTGTCTTCCCATTCTTCTCCTGCCCCTTCGTCAAAAGCCGTTATCGATTGTGTAAAGGTGAGTTTTTTTTATACTTAATGCTGTCTCCCAGTTGGATGCATGTAAGTTGTTTCTTTATCCTTTGTTTTCATGGCCCGATTTCAGGAGAGTTTGGGGCAAGCCACGAACATAAGTTGGAGGGATCTCTTGAACCTTAACAGTTGGGTTGTGCGCGATTACTACCGGCTTGTCAGCTCCGTGAACGCCCTAGAGCCTCGTATCCTCGTGCTTTCTGATGAACAGGTTTGCGGTATCTCTTTATGTTATCAAGATCAAAGAGTTTAGGCAAAAAATGTAGTACTTTTAATTGTTTTTATATATTTTCTGCCTTTTTTTTGTAGTTGAGAGCAAAGACTGTGGAATTTCGCCTTCGATTGAGCAAAGGGGAAAACCTTGCTGATATTCAAGCTGGTTTTTTTTAGATACTTCTCTCCATTTTCACATGGTCATATACAAAGAGCCCGTGTTTCTTTTCCCTAACGTTTCTATCTCCATTAGAGGCATTTGCTGTGGTTCGGGAGGCCGCAAGAAGGAAGCTTGGTATGCGGCATTTTGATGTCCAGGTGTTTTGAATCTCTTTGGTACTTAAAATCTTCTTGGTTTATGGATAGATGAAGGTGGACTATAGTTAAATATTGATTTTAGATCATCGGTGGTGCGGTGCTTCATGATGGATGCATTGCTGAGATGAAGACTGGGGAAGGAAAGACTTTGGTTTCGACATTAGCAGCTTATCTTAATGCTCTTACTGGCCATGGAGTTCACGGTATCTTCCTTTGAATTGTTTTGTATGGATGATTTTTCTTACTGTTGCATCTTAAATGAATGAATACTGACATGAAGAAGTACTTTGCGGAAGCAAAACCATTAAGCATTTTGATGATGTAATGTGGTGAGATGTGTTGCAAAGGTGCAAGTTTGGTTATTCTTTGGAGCTTAGGTTTCATTTGGGAATGCTTTTCAATTGCTTTGTTTATAAAAAAATATCATCTGAAAAATTTTGATTTGTTTGGAAGTGAAAAGGGAAGTTTTATATTGCAGTTCCATCTCCTCCATGGCTTCAAGAACATGAAAAACACATTTATTTGTACGACAAATTATCCTTCTCTCCGAGAGGGAAGTTAGAATTTTATTTTCCACAATACAATACAATTCAACATCATAGCATTGTCCGATGACTTGTTAGTTAATAGCTATTTGTTTTTCTTCATTTTGTACATCTGATTCCACTCCAATATTTGTTTTTCAGTGGTGACTGTAAATGATTACTTGGCTCAGCGTGATGCTGAATGGATGGGCCGCATTCATAGATTTCTAGGTCTTTCCGTTGGCCTCATTCAGGTGCGCTTTCAACTATTGAATTTGACATTGCTGGCAGAAAAAAATATAAATGCTGTGCCTGCCCTTATGCTTTTTAAACTTGTAGAGTGGCATGACTGCTACAGAGAGAAGATCGAGCTATAGTTGTGACATAACGTATAGTAATAATTCGGTAAGTTTACAACACTAAATATTCATGATTGTTACACCTCCTCGTTTTCTCTGGAGCTAGTCCATGATCTGGGCTTATTTTTGTCTTGTTTTCTTGATACTTCGGTAGCTGCTAGCTTTTTCTTTATGACCCTATCTAATGTGAATTTGTTGGAGCTCATGTTACTTCAGGCATAGGTGGAGGCTGTTGGTTATACCTTGTTATTTAAGTTAAAAACTCTTCTTTTATAGAATCTTTAACGCCTTTTGAAGCAGAAATTATTATCATAGGATAGCTTTGCCCTTTCAAATAACTGAATTAGGCACTTGGTAGTAACTTGATCCATCTATGTCTACCTGTTTAGCCTAGCCTATTCAGTTTAAGGCACCAATAGTGTTTTCATTACATTTTTTTGGGCTGATTTAGATGAGTTTTTTTTTTGGAGTACTTGTATGGGGTTTGGTTTGGATGATACAAAACAAATCTTAATTTATTTGTGCAGGAACTTGGTTTTGATTACCTCCGAGACAATCTGTCTGGAAATAGATCGAAACTTGTAATGCGATGGTAATTTTACGTTTATTATGAGTTCCTTCCTTGATGTTTGAAAAATAAACTAAGTTAAAACATTAAAAACAGGCCAAAGCCATTTCATTTTGCCATTGTTGATGAAGTTGATTCAGTCCTCATTGATGAGGGGAGGAATCCATTGTTGATAAGTGGAGAGGTGTTTTTCTGTAAATTTGTATCACAGCTTTTTTGTTTGACACTTCAGTTTCAATGTTGATTGATCTGAATGAATAGGCAAGTAAGGATGCTGAGCGCTACCCTGTTGCCGCCAAAGTTGCTGAGCTTCTTGTACAGGGAATTGTGAGTCACTGTAATTTTTATCTTTAATCAGATGAATTTTGTACTTTAATAATTACTACAAAATTGAATCTCATTTCTTTTGACTATTGTGGTTTTGATCTCTTTGTGGCATTTATTGTGATAAGGAGATGACTTTATTTGCAGCATTATAATGTGGAACTGAAAGATAATTCAGTTGATTTGACTGAGGAAGGGGTTGCGCTTGCTGAAATGATTCTTGAGACTAATGATCTGTGGGATGAAAATGATCCATGGGCCAGGTTTATGCAACTTCTTAGCTGAAATCTATTCATGTTTTTGATATCCTTTGCACTCCTTACTGAAAACCAATCTCCTCTGACCAAGTTGAATACGTGAAACATATTCATTTTATCATGATGCATCTGATCCTGAAGTTGAAGTCTTTTGGACTTTACTCTGAGTTTCCAACTTGTGTTGCATATCTGGCCTGAATTTGCCACATTAGTGCACATTTTGAGTTCAAGATATGAAAATGCTAGGAAGTGATCCAACCGTCCTGCTTGAGACCAATATGCTATGATTGATTAGAACATATATATGTTTGTTAGTGCATGCTACTCCCATGTAAACAATGGCAAGTAGAAACTTAATAATGATCATTTGTGTTGAAAAATAAATCCATTACAATTTGGCTATTTGTTGCTTGAATAGAAGAAATAGTTAACTTTAGTATCTAAACATAACTTCATCTTTTTTATTAGTTGGTGTCCGCCAAGGAAAAAATCTGTTTTAATTAGTTATTGTTTCGTATATAAAGTGATTTCTTTTTACAGGTTTTTAATGAATGCTTTGAAAGCTAAAGAGTTTTATCGTCGGGATGTTCAATACATTGTTAGAGATGGAAGGGCATTTATAATCAATGAGGTAATTTCTACTCACATAGTTTATAATTTTTTTTCCAATTGATATTTTTACTTCAATGTGGCTGTTTGTGGGTCATATCCTCTTTTTTATGAGAAAAGCTTTTTATTAAAGTTTCCTTTCTTTATAATTTGGACTTTTAATTTTCAACTACTCCAATATTTTTAAAAATCTTGTAGAGCTCGCAAGTTTAGTATCAACTTTTTATTATCCACACTAGGCATAAGGATGAGGATTACATAAGTCACATGGTATATATTTTCTTGCACTTCACTTCTAATTTACAAAATGCTTTTTTTTAACCTCTTAGAAAACTATTGAAGTAGAGGACGCAAATCACTATATTTGAGAGAACTAAAGAGAGCACTATCAAATTTGGAGAAACAAAATTAGGAGCACACACAATTATGATATAGAATAATAATAAAAAAGGACATAGATAAGAACGCTAGTTTCTCCATAGTTTGATCAAGAATGAACTACACCATAGCATTTACATAGTATTTACACTAGTATTTATGTAATTTCATCAATAATGACCTACACCCATAGGGTATGGGGGCACAATGATTCACTATCAAAATTTGTGGAGGATAAAATAAGAAAAGTCACAAACATATATCAAATTATATTCATAAAAAACTAATAAGGTGAAGAGCTGATAATATTTAGTTAATTTTTGGAAGAGCTTCTCACTAAAGAAAGTCAAGGAAAAGAATAGATTAATTCCTCTCTCACCAAATCTCTAGGCAAAAGAAGCAAAAATAACCAATCCTTAACAACAGAAAACTGTGCCCCTCCTCTCTCTGACAATCACAACAAGAAGGTCGCAACCCTCTTCACCTCTCTATTTTGTGACATAGAGATGATCACATGAAACCTCACTTCTTCCTCTAGCCTTCTTAAGTTCTTTTTTGCACGATTGTGCCTCCTCATTTGGTAGTCCTATCAACAACTTGAGAAGAAATTGCCAAACATAACCCTTACGAGAGAAGTCATTGATGCTCTAAGTGAATGGAGGATGCAAAAAGTTTAAGTGGATCAAGAGAATGAATTACAAAGTGTCTGTTTAACAAGTCATCCATATTATCAAAGAACAAAGTGGATAACTAAGTCATTGCCAAATTACCTAAGCGCTTCCTTGCTCAAAGCCTCGAAAAGCATTAACAACCACTCAAATCACTCAGTTGCTAACATTTCTTTAATTTGTGAACATAGTGTACCTTGGTAAGCAAGTCAATAGGATTGTGTTTTATGCAGAAGTGGTATTGAACATCAATATACTTGATTTTTTCAGGATATATTTGGTCTCAAGCTAAGTGAATAACATTCTGACTATCACAAAAAACACTATTTCTTATTATAAACCTAATATTTAACCAAACCTCTAAGCCAAAATATTTTAAAATTGCTTTATTTAAGTGCCATATAGTTTGCCTTTGTAGTGCACAAAGCAACTATAAGCTGAAGACAAGCCTTTCGATTGATGACACTCCCAAAGAGACTGAAGACATACTCATTCCAAGACATCCTCTTGTCGTGATCATCATTATAATTGGAATTAGAAAATCTGACAACACTATGATCATATATTTTCTCAACATGTTTAGAATCAAAATCTATAATGCCTTTGATATGAAGTAGATGCAAAACTTAAAGAAAACTTTGGCGGAATATTCACTTTTAACAACATAGAAATTAGTAACAAGTAAACGATGAAGAAGAACACTCTAGAACACTTTTTTATTGGATTATATATAAAGGAAAAGACAAGATACATCTGATCTACGATTAGAGAGGTAGATCGGCTCTCCCAAACAACCTAGACGCAGTTAGGAAGTCCTCAAAGAAAAGAATTACAGCAAAACACAAAACTCAGCAATAACATTCTCTAAACCCCAAACAAATCCTCCTTAAATAGCCCTAGAACACAAAATTATAAATAGAACCTTCTTAAACAATTAAACATAATTTAGGAAACATTCTTAAACAATTAAACATGATTTATGAAGCCTTCTTAAACAATTACACATAATTTAGAAAATTTTTCTAAACAATTAAACATGATTTAGGAAATCTTATTAAACAATTAAACATAATTTAGGAAATCTTCCTAAACAATTAAACATATTTTAGGAAATATCCCTAAATAATATTCCCTCTCTTATTTAAATTTAGATTGAAAATCTTTTCCTAAATAATTCCCTCCTTATTCCTGCTCCTAACATAATGAATCACAACTTTACTGGGCCCTACAAAGGGGGACCAAAATTTTCTATTTTCTGCTCCAGGTTCTGCCCATCTGGATGTTTGGGTTGGCCGCCCTCTCCAATTGTATTAATACTCCCCCACAAAGACTCATCTTCTCCTCAAGGTGGGACGAAAGATATTGCTGTGGAAGCACTAGACTAATGACACATCCATTTTTACTGCTAATAAAATAGGGCTTCTCAGTTGACTCATGCTCTTTTTTTTAGAGTTGGCAAACAGAAAAGAGGAATCGTGCTATTAGATAGGTCTGAAACATGCTGTATTTCCTTGTTTATAAATGCTAGAAAATGAATGCTCTTCCACCTTCAAAATCTATTTCTTTCATGCCCTTCCTTTTATGACGTTTACCCCACAAACCAATGAGCAATAGAGCATGCTCAGAAAGCCTAAGAGCTGACAATGATGTCCGTGGATCTGAGGAGATTATTGCAATTGTGAAACATAATAGGTGTGCGTGCATGCTATTTTTATCATAGTTGGTGGAGAAACAACCTACTTCAGGATTAGGTTTTGTTTCATCCACCAGATGATTAAATAAAACCTTTAGGGAAGGGAAAAGATTGACTGAATGAAGCATTTCAGCACTGCCTTTTGTTTGTTCCAATGTTAACAAGAAATTCAAGGCTATTGTAACTGAAGATCGAGAGATTCCTTGACGTGCAATGTCCTTCTCTGCAAGAACTTTCTTTAACCTTCCACTCTTATGCATCTCAGGAATTATATCATATTGTCCAATTAACTCGCCTTTTATGTAAAGCTGGGGAAATATAGACCAATTGGAAAGTTTTTAGACCCAACCTTGCTTCCTCATCGGAAAGCATATCGAAGCTTTGAAATTCATTCTTCTCCTGCTTGAGGAGCTCAACAACCTTGCTACTAAAACTGCACTTAGGGGCTGTTTGGCAACAAGTAGGATTTAACTTTAGTGGGATTTAGTAAATCCTGTAAATCCGAATTTAATAGATCTAGAGGTTGTTAAATCTTGAAAATTGTTTGGTATGATATATGCTAAATCTTGATAAATCCCGAAAAATTGTTAGGCAACGTAATTCAGTATTTAAGGTAGTTGGTTTATTTAGAAATCAAATTTAATGTGGTTTGAATTTTGATGCAATCAATGATTTTCATTTTGTATTTCTTACCTTTTGAATATTATGTAATTTTGGATTTTTTTTCTTTTATATACTCTTATGATGGAAGACAACTGATGAATATGCTAAGTTGATGCTCTTAGGTAATTTCTCTCATTTGGTTTTTCCACTCATGATGATTTTATTTGCTTGCTTCCTTTTGGCTAAGTGGGCATCTATTTATGGGCTGATATTTCCTTATTGGGCTTAGCCCATTTCTCTTTATCCTTGGCTGTTTGGTGTTTGGTAGCTGTTGGAATTTCTGCTGGGTTCCACTGCAGAATTCGGACCTCTCTACTTGAATATTTTACTGGGTTCCAATGCAGAATTCGGACCTCACTACTTGAATATTTTGGCTGTTGGTTCCCTGTGCTGTCTGTTCTCCTCATTTTGCTATTTTCTATGTTGTGTTGGCTCCTATTGGCTGCTTGGGGGTGGCACATTTATGTGGCTGATTGGGTTCATTTTCCCCTATAATTGGGGGCTGTTTGTTGCTGGTGGGGGGTTGGTTGTTGGCTGAAATCTTCTCTAAACTTGAGGGTTTTTCTTTCTAGCTTGAGAGTTACAATCTTTCTCTACTAAGTCTTCTTCTAGTCTTCTATCTATTTCATCTCTCCACGGTTTCCCTTCCAACTGCATCCTTCCTCCAAATTTAGTGAGTGTGGTGTGTTGTTTGGCCAGTTTATTGGTATTTGCCGGAGGAGTGTCGACCGGTGTTGGATCAAGATTTCTGTGGCGAATCTCTGGTTTGAATTTTCGTTGGAGCACCAATACCTAATTTTCAGATTTGCATGTGAGGTGACCTTTTTTTAGGTTGTTTTGAGGGTAGTTTATTTTATATATTAATTTATTTTTGCTAAGTTTCCTAGTAGCTCTCTTACATCTGTTTCTATTAAGTTTTATTTCTGTTGTTGCTGGCTTTTGTTTAGTGAAGAAGGTGTCCCGTTTTATCCTAGTGTTCTCCTATTTGGTTCTGGAACTTAGGGTTTCATCAAATTTGTTCACCTCTAACCAATCATAGCCAAATTAACCCACAAACTGTCAACCCATGACCCCACGTCGTCTCATTCCCACGTTGAAGCAACCGCTGCCTCAGTCGTGTAAATAGAATGGAGAAACGACCGAATGGGGTACGCTCACTTATGATCAGTTCTCGATTGAAGTCCCGGTGATCTTGTGTGATCTCCCGCTTCCTCCTGTGACCATCAGCCCAAATTTTTGCTTCGATCTACACGATCGAACCCGAACCGTTGGCTTTACAACTTTGTCTTATGTGAACGGCCCAACCGTTCACCTCCGGTAGACGTGCAAAACCCGCATACCCGTGAGCCTTTTCCCTCGTGCGAACAAGGCTCGATCGAATGGATCACTTCCGTCTCCCGCTCTTCTTTCGAACCCGCATGCAGGAGACTTGAACCCCAGGGCTTGCATTCGTGCGCCTTCGGCCCTCTCTCCTATTCGCGATCCCGGACACACGAACCCCACGGAACCCCCTCCTCCACGCCCGATTCACATCTCCTGTCTGTCTAATGCATGCAAACCCACACCTGGTCTCTTGTCTGAAAATAGTGAGCGAGAAGAGGAAAGGGAGAAAAATATTTGTATATAAATATATATAAATAGATATATTAAATTAAAAAAAAAGAAGAGCAGGGAGGTCGTGATAGCCAAATTTGTGGAATTGAAGTCCAATACACTGGGGGTTATATGCCCCCCAAAGCCCTCAGCCGTCGATCTGATCCTGCCGAGTGGACCTAAAGGGCAAGTGCCCTCCCCAACCTCCCCTCGCAGGGAGTGAGCGTCGAAAGGTTGCCGGATTTTCAAGGGAGATAAAAAAAGAGTTTTTTAAAAATTAAATTAAATCACTTAATTAATAGGTCACGCATAATTGAGGACTCGAAGACATGTATCAGGGTCGATTTGTTCCCCCGAAGCCCTCGGTCGTTGATTCGATCCGGTCGAGCGGATCTGAAAGGGCAAGTGCTCTCCCCAACCTCTCTTCGCAGGGAGGGGACGTCGGGAGGCTGTCGAAATTATCCGGGAAAACTATCAAATTTGTCTCAGGAGTGCTAAGTTTTTAGAAATTACTAGAGAATAATTGATTAATTTGAATTAAATTTAAACTTCATTTAATTAACTAACTTATTTTAAATTAAATTAAATTAAATTAAATTAAATTGAACTTTTATTTAATTAATTGATTTCATATTAAATAATTTAAATTAATCTAAATAAAATTCTTTAATAATTAAAATCAACATAATTAAATAACTAATTAACTAATTTTTAAAATATAAAAATAAAAATTCATAAATTAAAATTCAAATTCAATTTTAAACTAAAATTAATCGAATAATTGGTTGATTTAAAATCGAATTAAAAACTTCATTAATTTAAAACTTTATATTAAAATTAAAACTTTAATTTAAAATTAAAAATTTTTTAATTAATCAAATTAATTGAGCAACCAATTTAATTAAAATTAAATTAAAATAATTATATAATTTTAAAATACATTTAAATTTAAATTAACGAGTGGAGCAATTAATTTTAAATTAAAATTTAACTTTAATTAAAATTTTGTTTAATTAATTAATCTAATTAATTAATGCAATTAAATCAAAAATAATAAAAGAAATGCATTAAAGAATAATGTTCACACAATCAGATGCTAGGTACAACTTACACTGATGCTCAAACTCCTAAAAAACTAACCAAAACATAAAACAAAAAGAAAACACCAAAATCCTAAACTGAACCCCTCCAACACCTAGCAAGCTCTAGGTCCTAGCAAGCTGCAGCTCCTAGCAAACTCCAACTCTTAGCAAGCTCCAGCTCTTGGTAAACCCTGCAGCTGCAAGCTCCAGCTCTTGCAACTGTTAGCTACAAACACTTGCAAACAAGTAAATGAAAGTCAACGCAGGGTGAATAAAACTAGTGTTGGAAAGAACAAAAAAAAAAGGTATTGGTAAAACAAATGTATTAAAGTAGAACTAATACTGAAAGCAAAGAAGCATGTACTGAACAAACAGCGGTACTAAAGTAAAACACAGGCTACTGGAGTAAGAAAACTACGAGCACTAGTACGAGCAAAATCACAGTACACTACTGAAAGCTAGAGTAAAAAAGTACTAGTGTTAGGTGGTAGTGTGTGTAAGTACTCTAAAGCTTGCCTAATAGGCAACTACTAGCTAAACCAGGGTAAATCTCAATTAAATTAATGCACACAATCTCCTAAGGGGAACAACAAATCCTCCCTAAGAGGAGTAATCAAGCCCACTCTCACGAGCCGCCTTGTTTATAGGGCTAGGTTATAAGACCCACTCACAGACTACTTCCAAGGAAAGCCGTAAGACCTGCTGCTCGGGCTACTTTCAATGAAAGCCATAAGCCCCGACCCCAAATCCAAACATATGGGCTACTTATAATAGAAGCAGTAAGACCCACTTAAATGCATAATTGAATGTCTGCTACCAATACCCTGCTGCTAAAACCCCACTAACGTAAAGTTCAAACGACGACTTCTACTAAAGGTCGTATGTCTGACTTTAGCTAACGCACCAGGAAAAAATCTCTAGGTAAAAATAACCTAACCCTAAATCCTTGATAACTCGGGCCACTTTTAATAAAAATCGTAAGTCCTACTTTAATTATGGTGCTAGGAAAAACTTTTCCAGAACAAATAACGCTTCCCTGATAACTTGGGCAACCTCTAATAGAGGCCGTAAGACTCGCTATTCGGGCTACTTTCAAGGGAAGCCGTAAGACCCACTATACGGGTCACGTTCAATGAAAGTTGTTAGCCCTGACCCAAATCCAAACTACAGGCAACTCCTAAATGGAGTCGTAAGACCTAATCCAAATCCAAATTATAGGCAACTCCTAAACGGGGTCGTAAGACCTAATCTAAGTCTAAACTATAGGCAACTCCTAAACGAGGTCGTAAGACCTAACCTAAATCTAAACTACGGGCAACTCTCAAGCGAAGCCGCGAGTCCCCAACCCAAACTAAATCAACCTACACCAATTCACTTCAGTTTACTCAGGATCCTTGAGAAGAGACAACCTATAGATGCTAATCAGATTCCCTGGACATTATAATCAGCGGTTGTTAGTGTTGGCAAACTGAAACCTATGGTATACCCGGGACGATGGAACCATGAGATCTTGATCGGGTTTACCTCCATCCCCCACAACCAAAATTTAAAACTGTTGCACATCTAAAAAGCAATTCATTTTTAATTGAGAGTTGTCTTCTACGCATTAGGAGGCGTAATTAACTATGAGGGCTTGCGCTCATAGGGAGTGGAACCTTAGAACTAAATAGACCTTGATGCCGATCATTAGGGAAAATTTGGTTAATTTAAAATTCCTATCTACCTCGGGGGAAAATGGGACATAAAGCTTGCAGAAGTAGGGTTTGTGTCGTAGCACCATCTTTTCCTGGACGAATAGAAATTAATATATTATAATGATAAATAACATAATTAGAATTTAGCTTAATTATTACTAATTATCAAATTAATTATTTAGGTGTTAATTTTAAATTACTCATTATATCACTAATTATCTATTTATATTCTTAAATCCTAATTAGTTAGTTAATTATTTTTTTAAAATATAAATTATTTCACTAATACTCATACTAATGATTTAATTAATTAGTTAAATATTAAACTATATTAATGAAAATCATACTACTAATAACTATAATAACCAATAAATTATAAATGTTAATTAAACTAATTTAATGATAATTATACTACTAATTATTTATTAAATTAAATTAGATTACTTAATTATACTACTAATATTACTACTAATTACTTAATTAATCTAATTATTTATTAATATTTAAATTATATTATAATGCTAATTTAGTTTAATTTATTACATTATCAAGTTATAATTCTTAATAATGTAGGTCATATAGGGTTTGCTTTTCCTCTTATATTGTGCTTCGTCGCTTTTCCTCGTTGTCGTCACTATTTCTTTGCTTCAACTTCGCATGCAATGCGTGCTTCGCACGACGGGAGCTTGCTCGCTACTTCACCTCCTTCGAAGGCATCGGATCGGAAGTCACGAAGGGAGCATGCTCGCTGCATAGGTAACCTTTGCCTCCTCCTTCCTTCATGACGGGATCTAGCTTGCTTACAAGCTTTTAAATCCCGTAGTTCGTAAATTTGTAAATCCGCCGAACTGAGGGATTTACTAAATTCCGGATTTATGCTGTAAATCCGTAAATCCGGGATTTATCGAGGACTGGGATTTATGGAGCGCTCGAAAACCGTTTGGTAGGATTTGCCATAAATCTGTCGTACATCTGAGCGTAAATCTGATACTAAATGGCCCTTTAGGCTCTTTAGGGTTTCCTTTCATAAACAATACAATAGGACTTGAATTTATGAGAGTTCCTAGTTGAGAAGCTAAAGTAGTACTAAGAGTTGTGGAGCTAGCTGTTCCACCTTTTCCAGATCCCTGAGCTTCAGAATATGGTAGGTTCTCCTTTTTAATAAGAAGGATTCCATGATCTCAGAACACGTCTTTCAACTCTCCACTTTCATGCCTGACAACTGTAATATCACAACCACCAAGAAGTTCGCCCTTGCAGTAGAGTTGAGGGAAAGTTGGCTAGTTGGAGAACTTCTTCATGCCCTCATGGACATCGTCATCTGATAGTATATCAAAACTTTTGAATTCAACCCCTTCATTCTTCAAAATTTCAACCACTCTATGGCTGAACTTGTACTTGGGTTGCTCAGGATTTCTTTTCATAAACAATAAAACAGGAGGAGAATTAATGAATTGATGTAATCATTTAATCAAATTTTCAACTGGTATAGAATTTTTGGTTTCAGTTTTCTAAGAGCAATTTTGCTTTGCCAAATCTTTGATTGTTTCAAGAATTGTAGGACCCGCAGCCATCCCAAGGCTTGCAGGTGCAACTGATTCAACATTATTACTAGTTTCAACAATTTCACAACTTTATGAGCCATAGATGCTGGATTTGCACCCTCCAGTATATCAGAAGTTTTTCCATCCTTATAGAAGACGAAGTATGGAATAGCTGAAACTGTGCAAGCATCTAAAATTTTTGGCCGTTCTTCTGCCTTAACCTTGTCCTCAATCATTCGCACCTTCAACTTCCTCACCCTAGGATCGCCACTACCCCAATATGTTTTTTCTTCTCCAGTGTAACGGTTGTCATGATCCCTCCATGTTTCTCCCGTGTATCGAGGGTGGAAATCCAACCTTTCTTCCATCCGCCTCCCTTGACCTGATCCCCATGGCTCGACTCGTCCCCCTCCTTCTCCGGTCATCCACTCCCCTTGTCTGAAATGCCTCCAATAATGGTTGGTTACCCTACCACCTCCACCACAAAATTCCCTCTTTGTTGTCCCCCCATTCAGAAACCCTGATTCGCATCTTATTGGAGCCTTAAGAGGCGGCTCTTGATAAAATGAACTCTCCTCATCGAATTTCTCCCATCCGATCTCTTTCTCTTTAGATTTGGCCAAGAGAATCCCGATCAAATGTTGATTAGGGTTAGATATTGGAACCATCGGTGGGGTTTTGGATCGCATCTCTATGAGTTTTCTCATCATCTCCTCCAAAATTTCCTTTCCCTTTGGTTCAGCCTCCTATGAATCGTTGGTGAAGCTTTCGACTGCATCTCGATCATTTTCTTCATCATATCTCCCAAGTTTTCAAAGCCTTCCTTCCACGGATGAGAGCCTTCCTTCGATGGTTGAGAACTTCTCCACCAATCGGGATTTAGTTTGCTCCACTTTGCCTTCCAACACATCCACCTTCTTTGTCGTCATAGGTCCCAAAAAAGTACTCTGATACCAATTTGATACGAAGCAGATGCAAAACATGAAGAAAGCCTTGGCTGAAGATTCAATTTCAGCAAAACCAAAATTGGTAACAAGTAAACGATGAAGAAGAACACCCCGGAACACTTTTTTTTTGGGATTATATATGAAGGAAAAGGCAAGATACATGTGATCTATAATTACAGAGGAAGATCGGCTCTCTCAAACTACCTAGATGCCGCTAGGATGCCCTTAAAAAAAGAACTATAACAAAACACAAAACTCAGTAATATCATCCTCTGAACATTAAATAACTCTCCCTTAAATAGCTCTATAACACAAAATCATAAATAAAACCTTCCTAAATAATTAAACATGATTTATGAAATTATTTTAAACAATTAAACATAATTTAAGAAACTTTCTTAAACAATTAAACATAATTTAGGAAATCTTCCTAAACAACTAATTATATTTTAGGAAACATCCCTAAATAATATTCCCTCTATTATTTAAATTTAAATTGAAAAATTTTTCCTAAATAATTCCCTCTTTATTCCTCCTCCTAACTTAACAAATCATAGCTTTGCTGAGCCCCACAAGGGGGCCGAATTTTTCCTGTTTTCTACTACAAGTTTTGCCTAGCTGGATGGCTGGTTCAATCCATGCTGGACCGGATGGCTTGGCTGGCTGCCCCCTCCAATCATATTAGCCTTCAAGATAACTAAAATTCATATTGCTTTGTAATGAGCTCAGCTGGAATTATTTATCTTCCTACAACATTAATAGCATGTGCAATGTCCAAATATGTGCACACTATAACATACATAATGTTTCCAACTGTACTAGAAAAAGGCACTCTATTTATATATTTTTCTTTTGATCAAGGTGGAGTTACTGATGACAAACTAAATGATCAGCTAATGAAAAAGTGACAAATTTTGCAGTTTACAAATAAATATTTCTAATAATTCAATATAACTTTGTTGTTTCAGAAATAAATTGCGCGTCTTCTTATTTCTTGCTTCATCCATAAAAATTTCTTAGTAGCATTAAGATCTTCATCTAGAATATTGTGCTCAAATCAAATTTCAATTTTTGGTTCTATGATATGTCTCTAGCTACAATCAATATATAATTTACTTACAAAAGTAAATGTACAATGAGGACCACGTTTGTGCATGCGAGCATTGGTGTGGGTATGGGTTGGGTGCATGGGCAGTGGTACATCTATGGTCGGCTGAGTGCTGGGACAAACTAATTTACGAACCAACTACATTTGTTTCCAACATTTTAGGATTGTATCTGTACAAAATTAGATTTGAATTAGTTACTTCATTTTGTTTCGGTTGAATTCTTGGGTCCAAATTAAGACCATCTATTCATTTGCTTATAAAAGTACATGATTAATGATTAATAATACAACAAAAATAAGCCTTTATCCCACTACATAGGGTCGACTACTTGAATCCTTTTTCTCCATTGTGTCATGTTAAGAGTTAAATTCTTATTTAAATATAATAAAGAAGTGTTATTTTTAATATTTTCTAACCAAGTCTTTTTAGGTCTACCTCTACCTTTCTTATCATAAATCAAATCTAATACATCAACTCTTATAACCTGGTCATCGGAAGGCCGCCGTTTTATGTGGCAACCATCTAAGGCGATTCTCTCTAATCTTATCTGTCATTGGAGCTACTCCAACCTCTTCATGTATATGCTCGTTTCGTATTCTGTCACTATAAGTAAATCCAGTCATCCACCTGAGCATCCTCTTCTTTGCAGCACAACTTAATTTTATGCTTTTCTTTTAATGAAAAACATTCTACGCCATAAAGCATTGTAAGACTCACCACCATCATATAGAAATTTCCCTTAAGTTTGAAGGGTGCTTTTCTATCACACAACAAGCCCGATACATTCCTCCACTTCGACCATCAAACTTCAATTCTACTAATAATATTCCCATCTATTTAACTATCACTCTAAACAATAGACCCAAGATATCTAAAATGTGTACTCTTATTAATGTCTTGATCACATCCCCCACTAGATCTATTACTACTAAAATTTAGGGGTGTCAAAACTTGATCCGACCTGAAACACGACCCAGAAAAGTCTAGGCTTGGGTCCGTTTATCCAACGAGTTGGGTTCGAGTTTAAAAACTTGCCCATTTTGAAAATTGGGTCGGGTTCGGGTTGACCTGAGAACCCGATTACGACCTGACTTCGACCCGAATTTAATTAAACCTTCCGAATAAACCCACAGTCGTGTGGTTTGGGTCCTTCAGTCATTCAGTCTTTCTTACTTAGTTATCTGATTCTCTCTCAAATCTCGTTCTCAAGCCGTCGAATGTCCGTTTAGGGTTTTGGCTAGGTATGACCCTTGCTCATTTCCTCTTGGCTCTCGTCGTCGTTGGTACTTGGTTCGTGCCTACAGGCTACATCTCGCATCCTCCATTCTCGTCGTCGGTTCAGTAGCTATTTGTATCTCAATCTCATTATCGCTTTGCCTAGTTTACCCTGTTTTTTTTATTTTATTAGACGTGTTGATGATTTTGGAGCATAAAAGTAGGATAGAGTTCAATCATTCAAGGTTTTTTGAGTTTTTCTGAATTTAGGATTTTTTAAATTTAAGGTTTTTCTATTTAGGGATTTGTGAGTATTATGATTTTTTGTTTTAGAGTTTAGGGTTTATCTTTGGCTCTTTGCTATAGCAATAGTTTAGGAAGAAATCATGCAAAATCGTGAACTGCTGTAACTGTGATCCGTGAACTGTTGGCTTCTGTTTTTGTCTGCCTTGAATTGTTTCCTGTTAGATGTTTAGGGTTATGCTTCTCCTATGCAATATGTAGCTAATCAGCAATACGTTGTTCTGGTTGTCAGGTTGTGGGCCTTGTGGTTGCAAACTTGTAATATATAATAATTTGGGTTGTAGCTTTGCATTTATGCTCTTTATTTTAGTGTTCTAATACTTGTCTACTTTTTTTATTCTAAAGAAGTTAAGAGACATGATATCATTATTATCATTTGCATCAACCAATTAAAATTCAAGGCTAACATCTCAGTGAATGTATAATTGTATACTATACTTTGTAACTATGTTTATTTCCATTTGTTAGATCATATATGGAGGACTCGAATATTGTTGTTGAAAGTACACCTTTTACTAAAAATGTACATGTTATAAGTGGTCAACATGAAATTGAAGTAGAAGCTGATGAAGTTAATGATGTTGATTTTGGTAACACTACTGAGAAAGAAAAGGATGGGGATAAAGCTTTTAAGAAGAAAAGAAGGATGATTTCAACTGTATGGGGTCATTATGAGATGTTACCCTTGGCTGCTGATGGCAAGCAAAGATATAAATGCAAAAAATGTGACACTATATACCAATTTGATAGTAAAATTGGGACTGATAATTTGAAACATCATTTGCAAGTTTGTAAGAAGAGAAGCACTCGTGACATAGGCCAATTAATTTGGCAATTATCTTTTAGCTCACCTACTTAGCAGATAACAAGTTTGTCCACCAAGAGTTTCGTGATCTACTCACAGCTTGCATTATTATGCATGATCTACCATTTCAGTTTGTAGAATGGGTCGGTGTATGTACACTACTGCTAGGGGTGTCAAAATAAGTTTTCAGGTTTGGTTCGAGTCCAACTTGAAATGACCCGTCTTCATCCGGGTCAACCCGAACCCGATCCGAATAAGGAAATGTGTTACAAATTCAGTCCCGAACTCGATAATCGGGTTCCGGTCGACCCGACATAACCCACTAACCCGCTCTGCTTCCCGCCTTTGCCCGCTCTCACGCTCGTGTTTCGAATTAACAGGTGTCAATAGCAAAAAAATCTTGCTCTGTTTGGAATCCGTGAAAGAATCGGAGCCTCGGAGGTGACAGGTGAGGACGTGAGGTGACTGGCGACGCGTGATTGCATGATAGCCTGAGGCGTGAGCAGCGAGCCACGATAGGGATTGGCGATTAGCAAGCGGGTGCATCATGCGTGAACAATTGAACCGGCGCCGACAGCAGACTATGGAGAAGGGAGGGCCAGACGAACTATGAAAGTTCGACTTGCTAGCGGGCTAGAACCGTTAGGGCCAGGCCCGTCCATGCATGCGAAACTGCGACCAACAACTGCGGTCGTGGAGCTGCTGAGCTACGGAGGTGGAGTGGCGGAGGCTATCCACATTCGGACCCGGTTAACTTCGGGTTGATTTTGGATTTTAAGGTCAACCCAAACCTGACCCATTTTCAAAACGGGTCATATTTTTGAACCCAAACCTGACCCGTCTGACAAATGGGTTGACCCTAACCCTGAATTTTTTGGGTTGGGACCGGGTTGCGTTTCGAGTCTTGTCAAATATAGACACCCCTAACTACTGCATTATCTTTGCCCTGACCTACATGTTTCTAGAAATACAGCTAGAAGAGACTATAAGAAGTTGTTCATCAGGGAAAAAAGAAATATTCATTCATTGTTTTCTAGATGTACTAGAAGGGTTAGTTTGACTTCGGACCTATGGACTTCCATCAATACTGATGGTTTTATTTATTTGACAGCTCATTTCATTGATAATAATTGGCGACTCCGGAAGAATATAATTAATTTTGGTTTTATGCCTCCTCCACATGACTGGATTGCATTGTTTGAAAAGCTTCAATCTTTCTTAAATGAATGAAAGGTTGAGAATAAATTTTCCTGTATCACTTTGGACAATGCTTCTGCTAATACTGTGTCAGTTGACTTCTTAAGAAACCATTTGAACTTGAGGACGATTTGCTATGCAATGGTGAGTTCTTTGTTTGGCTTGTTTGCTTGGTTGCTAAATATTTCTTTGTTGGTTACTTGGTTGTTGGATTGGGTTGTAGTTGTGGTTGTTATTGTGGTTGTTGTTGGATCTAGACTTGTAGTTGCTGTTGTGGTTGCTGTTGTGATTGTTGGGTTTGGTTGTAGTCTTGTGGTTGCTGTTTTGGTTGCTATTGTGGTTATTGGGTTCGGTTGTAGACTTGTAGTTAATGTTGTGGCTGCTGTTGTGGTTGATATTGTGGTTGTTGGGTTCGGTTGTAAACTTGTAGTTGCTGTTGTGATTGTTGTTGTGGTTGCTGGGTTCTGTTGTAGACTTGTAGTTGTTGTTGTGGTTGCTGGATTGGGTTGCTGGGTTCGGATGTAGTTGTTGACATATTGTTGTGGTATATGCTGGAACATGGATTGGGTTGGATTGGATTATACTTGTAGTTGTGGTTGTAGTTGTTGTTGTGGTTTTGTTAATTGTGCAAGTTGGTTCATCCACTAATTCTGCAGAATTTTTGATTGTTTTATCAGGTTTGTTGTCTTTCTTGCTGAATGCTGAATATTGAACAAAATTTCAGGTGCAGAATTTCGACTGATTGCTGAATACTAACCCTGAACTGAACTACTATTGCTGCAGTGCTGTTGGTACTGTCTTGATTTGCTGGAATAATGAATTTGATTTATTTATAGTTGTGATCTCTTTTGTTTTTGCTCAATATATAGATATTTGCCTTTATTTTGATGATTTTCTTTTAATAGAGCAATGATGAGAAACCTCCTAAAGTAAACGTGTGGATTCTTTTAGGGTAAATGCAGCTATATAGCTTTTGTGTTCTCTTAGACCGAGCAGATACATTATAATTAAACATATATTACTATCTAAGCTAATATAAAATGCTGCCTTGGATGGTACTCCCTAAATATTCTTTACTCATTTACATTTTACTGATTTAAGTACTTGATGACTAATTTGAAGGTTTAACCTGAGCTCTAATATACATTACATTTAATCATTTATATTGTTTTAGGCTTTTAGCATTTGTCGTCGTTTTTAGGCTTTTATCTATTTAACTTTTTAAAAAAATTTTTTTTTGGCAAATGGATCTCATCTCCGGTTATGCGTTATCCACTCCATGAGTCCATGAGTTAGAAGGGGTGCAAAGCATCAAATTATATTAACTATATTTTTTGTTTATATAATAGTGTAAATGTAATTTGTAATTTGTGTTTCAATATTTGTATAACAATGTAAATGTAATATTATAATGTATATTAGTATTTAGTAAATGTAATTTATGTTTTGCATTATTTTTTATAAATGTAAATATGTAATTTGTAATTTGACAATTAGTGTTAGTATTTTGTCAATGTAATTTGTGTTAATTTATAGTTGCTCAAATAATCAAATATTTATATATACTTCAGTATTTTGCATTTTAATAGAATTATTTAAATAAATTTGAAATAGCAAAAATGCCAAAAATTGAGAAAAATTGCGTTAGCCGGTCATTTCGGGTTGACCCGAACCAGGTCGGGTTCGGTTCGGATTTTCGAGCCATTTTCTTAACCAGTTCGAGTCGGGTCAGCTGGCAGCGGGTCAAGTTCGGGTTGGACTCGAACCGACCTGAAGACCTGTTTTCACACGCCTACTAAAATTATACTCCATGTCTTCGGTTTTAGATCTACTCAAATGAAAACATTTAAACTCTACGGTTGACCTCCATAATTCAAGTTTACCTTCAACTCTCTCTAGTCTTATCACAAGAAGAATATCATCAACAATAATATTGATCACATAAAATAATATTGATTATGCAAATACAACATATTGCTCACTTTATATTGCCATTTACCCATTTCATTTTTCTAAATTAAGTTTAAATTAGGTTTTGTTCGATTCCAAATTATTTGGCTTAGAATTGAGAAATGATCCATTAGATCGGTTTTGAGCATTTTAAGAACTAGAATTGAATTGACTCAAACTAGAAACAATCCAAATTGGTCAATTTGGTTTGAATCTCTTCTTCAATTTTCTAATTTTTTTGCACACCTCTAGATGTGGGTGTGTATGTTTTTGTGTGTCCCATAAACTTTATATGGTTATTCATATAGATATATTCATGCAAACATTCAAGCACACAATTAAGATATTTTTCTTCATTTGTTGTTGAATCACAATTAATGACTTTTTTTTTATTATTGAAGATATAAATTTAGTTTTGATCATCACTTTGATGTCCTAGACCCCCTTTAACACAACAAGCAAAATTCTTATAAATTGTGCTAGCTCCATCAATTAGTTTAGCTTCGGCAATTATTGTTTTGCACTAATTGTTCTAGTGAGCTACAACGACAACAATAACAACAAAAAGCCTTTATCTCACTATATGGGGTCGGCTACATGAATCCTTTTTCTCTATTGTGTCATGGTAAGAGTCAAGTTCTCATTTAAATATAATAAAAAAAATATAATTTTTAATATTTTTTAACCAAGACTTTTTAGGTCTACCTCTTCCTTTCTTAACATAGTCCAAATCTAATACATCTGCTCTCCTAACCGGGTCATCAGAAGGCTTATATGACCAAACCATCTAAGATGACTCTCTCTAATCTTATCGACTACTGGAGCTACTTCAATTTTTTCATGTATATACTCGTTATGCATTCTATCTCTAAGAGTGAAGCAACTCATCCACCTAAGCATCCTCATCTCTACAATAAATTTAATCTTATGCTTCTCTTTTAATGGCCAACATTTTGCTCCATAGAGCAGTGCAGGTCTCACCACTATCTTATTATAGAATTTTCCCTTAAGTTTGAGGGACACTTTTCTATCAAACAACAAGCCCGATGCATTCCTCCGCTTCAACCATCCAACTTGAATTATACTAATAATATTCCCATTTATTTCACCATCACTTTGAAGACTTAAGATATCTAAAACGTGTACTCTTATTAATGATTTGATTGCCCAAAGTCACAATCCTACCACTGGATCTATTACTACTAAAATTGCACTTCATATATTTGGTTTTAGATCTATTCACACAAAAACCTTTAGATTTTAAGGTTGACCTCCATAATTCAAGTTTACTTTCAACTCTCTCTCTAATCTTATCAACAAGAAGAATATCATCAGCAAAAAGCATACACCAGGGTAAATCCTCTTCTAAATATCCAGTAAGAGCATCCATGACTAAAGCAAAAAGATATGGCTTAAAGCTGATTATTGATGTAATCCAACTGAATTAGGAAAATACTTAGTCGAACCACCTTGTGTTTGAACACAAGTAATAGCTCCTACATACATATCCTTAATGACTTGAATATGAGCATTGTTAACCCCTTTCTTTTCTAGAACTCTCCAAAGCACTTCTCTTGAAATTTTATTGTAAGCTTTCTCTAAATCAATCAATATCATATGTAGATCCTCCTTATTTTCTCTATACTTCTTCATCAAACTTCTTAATAAATATATATCTTCAATAGTGGACCTACCTGACATGAATCCAAGTTATTTTGAGAAACATTAGTATCACGTTGTAACCTATGCTCAACTCTATCCCAAAGTTTAAAAGTATGACACATTAGCTTAATTCCTCTATTATTCGCACACTCTTGTGCATCACCTTTATTCCTAAAAATAGTAATCAACATATTCATTCACTCATCTGACATCTTTTTAGTCTTCAAAATAATATTGAAAAGTTTTATAAGCCTAGAAATTCCTTCATGTCCTAAGCATTTCCATACCTTTATTAAAATATCATCAGATCTAATAGCTTTTCCACACTTCATTTACTTTAAAGCCACTCTAACTTAGATTTATACTAATACGTTGATAAAAACAAAAATCTCTATTTTCATTTAGGACTATGGTCACTAAAATCAATCGTATTATCACAATCTTCAAAACCTAAACAAATGTCTTCCTATTTGAAATTTCTACTTTTTCAGTAATTATTGTTATTTTGAGGAAATCATCTTGTTTCTTTAATTGCATGGAGGGTCTCTTTTACAAATTTGTTCTTAAGTTGGCATCTTTGTGACGTAACAGTTTAATTGATTGACCTGCAACAGTTTAATTGATTGACCTGACTTTTGTTTGCGATACATTAGATGCTGCTAGAGTATTCCCAAAAGAAAATGTCCTTGCCTCTTTTGATCTTCTCAAGAAATTAATTCCCTAATTTTATGTATTTTACTTTCTTGACAATAATATATCTGCTGATTATTTCTGTGTGCTTTCAGCTTACTGGAAGAGTTGAGGAGAAAAGAAGATGGTCTGACGGTATTCATCAAGCAGTAGAAGCCAAAGAAGGCCTTAAGATTCAGGTGATTCTTGTAATTTGTAATTTTTATCTTACTCAACAACAAAATTACCTGAATTAATCTATCGAATTTCAAATGTCATTCTGTTTGGATATTTATGAGAAATTTGATTTTTACCAGGCTGATTCAGTTGTTGTGGCACAAATAACGTACCAATCACTCTTTAAACTTTATCCAAAGCTATCTGGCATGACAGGAACTGCTAAAACTGAAGTACGATGAAATATGGACTTCAATTGATATTTTTATTATTATCTTTCAAAGAAATAAAATATAAGGCAAATATACGTATTACATGCAGGAGAAGGAATTCTTGAAAATGTTTCAGATGCCAGTCATTGAAATCCCTACAAATCTACCAAATATACGGAAGGATTTACCCATTCAAGCCTTTGCTGTAAGTTATCTAAGAACTGGCTTTTCCTATGATTTGTGTATTTCATTAGTTGCCTTTCGTTGTGTTGTTTAGACTGCACGTGGAAAATGGGAACATGTTAGGGAAGAAGTTGAATATATGTTTCGACTAGGCCGCCCTGTTTTGGTTGGTACCACCAGGTAAATTTTTATCAGTCATTTGTGCATCTGTCTGGCTGTTCTTTTAATTTTGCTTCAAAGTTCTTAGGAGTATCTTGTTTGGCTATAAAATTCTTGTTTAGCATGTTCACTCAGCTTATAATTTCTGGAACAAAAACATCATTCAAGACTTTTGATAATTAATATTCCATGTCACAATAAACATGGAATCCTTTAAGTTATGATGCCTTTGAATTTATATCAACTTGTAAACCTATCTGTAAGTTCGCTATTGTACTTATTTTTCCTTACCATATTGATTGTCTTGTAATCATGCTTGGACGATGATCTCAGTCTTACTCATCATGTGCAAGAAGTTTTTGATACTTGATTGAGCTGAGCTGTTCACTTCAAATATCTTTAAACATATTCTTTCCCCAAAGCAGCATTAGTTGAGTAGCTTGATGCAAAAAATGCATCTTTTTTTCACCCTCTCAAAACTCATAGCCTGGAAAAAATTGAATCATTTAAAGTTTTTACTTATGCTTCTGGTTGTACACTTGATTGCTAGAGTGCAAAATTTTGGAAATCAACCTTTGTCATTTTACATGTTGTCAATGACAGCTGCTCTTTTGCTGCTACGTGCTTTTGAATTCATGGTTTAACATGGTTGTGTAATCACAATTATCACAGTAACTATCTAGGATTAAACATGGACATAAACATCCTATCACAAAACCACTTGTGCTTAAATTAATTAGGAGTCTTGGGTAAGCCTAGAATAATCATTATATGCATCCTTAGATGGAGATGATCTGCAAATCATCAAGATTAGATTTGTGGGAAGGGTTCTTGACCATTAGCTTGTTGATATAACAGCTAACTTGTTTATGAATAAGGTCATTAAACATGTTTTCCATCATCCTTTTATAAACGGCCCCAGACTTTTTAGGCTTAAGGACATTACCTGGTAACAACATATGTCATCTTTTGATGCCAATTTAATTTGATTATATCTTGATGACTTGTTCATAAATGAGAATATATCATGAGATGATATGATGTCAACCATGAGTTTTGGTATAGGAAGTGGGAAATAATCTTTTTGGTAGGTTTTGTTGAATCATTGAAGTCAATGCCGACCCGCATCTAACCATTTTTCTAGGGTGTAGGCATGATTATGATTACTAGGATAGTTTTGTTTAAATTATATATATATATATATATATATATATATATATATATATATATATATATATATATATGGAAGTTGTGGAGAGTTCTATAAAAGAAAGGGGTTAATAATGCTTATATTAAGTCATTAAGGATATGTATGCAGGAACTATTACTTGTGTTCAAACACAAGGTGGTTTGACTAAGCCCATATCTTTTTTACTTTAGTCATGAATGTTCTTACTAGACATTTGCAAGAGGATGTATCATAGTGTATGTTTTTTATTGATGATATTCTTCTTGTTGATAAGACTAGAGAGGGAGTTGAAGGTAAACTTGAATTATGGAGGTTAACCTTAGTAACTAAAGGTTTTTGTGTGAGTAGATCTAAAACCGAATACATGGAGTGTAATTTTAATAGTAATAGATCTAGTGGGGGGATTGTGCCTTTGGGTGATCAAATCATTAATAAGAGTACACATTTTAAATATCTCGGGTCTATTGTTCAGAGTGATGGTGAAATAAATAGGAGAATATTATTAGTAGAATTCAAGTTGGATGGTTGAAGTGGAGGAATGCATCGGGCATGTTGTTTGATAGAAAAGTACACCTCAAACTTAAGGAAAAATTTTATAAGATGATGGTAAGACCTACAATGTTTTATTGTGCATAATGTTGGCCATTCAAAGAGAAGCATAATATTAAGTGCTGCAGAGATGAGGATGCTCAGGTGGATGGTGGCTTTACTCTTAGAGATAGAATACGAAACGAGCATATACATGAAAAGGTTGGAGTAGCTCCCGTGGCAAATAAGATTAAAGAGTCGCATTAGATGGTTTTGTCACATAAAATGCCGGCCTTTCAATGACCCGGTTGGAGAGTAGATGTATTAGATTTGGCTTATGTTAAGTAAGGTAGAGGTAGAAATAAAAAGACTTAGTTAGGAAAATATTAGAAATGATCTTTTCTTTATTAGATTTAAATGAGAATTTGACTTTTAACAGGACACAATGGAGAAAAATGATTCATGTAACCGACCCCACGTAGTGGGATAAAGGCTTGATGAAGTTGTTGTTATATATATATATAGATTATTGCAAACTATTTTATGTATTCTTAAATATGATTGCATATGCAATGTATCTGTGCATGCATGCGTTATCTTCAACTATGGTAAATAATCATTGTACAGACAACCTGCTCACTTTCTGTGTATATAATGGGCTCATCCATTTTGCTTATTCTATTTATTGTAGTGTTCTTTGTTCTTTCCTATGCAGTGTTGAGAATTCAGAACATTTGTCTGATCTTTTGAATGACCAGCAAATTCCACACAATGTTCTTAATGCAAGGCCGAAGGTACTTTAAAATAAAGCTTACATTTATCTAGTTTGTAAACTCATTTGTTTTCTTATCTAACGATCTGATTTTTCTAATGCTTGTATTAGATATTGCAGTTTTTGTTCCTAAATTTTAAATCAAACTTCTTTCAGTATGCTGCAAGGGAAGCTGAGATAATTGCACAAGCAGGCAGAAAATATGCCATAACAATTTCTACTAACATGGCGGGCAGAGGTACTGATATAATCCTTGGTGGTAATCCTAAGGTATGTTGGATGTTATAAATATATTTCATAGAATCCATGCTTGCCTAAATGCGAGTTACATTGGTATGCTTATGGGAAATTCATTATTTCTTGATCCTCTGGTAGAGCTTACCTTACTTATGGATATGTTCCAAACTTAAAACCAATTTATCCTGTCTTGTTTCATCAAGTGTTTTTCATTTTTTGCTTCAAAGATGCTTGCCAAAGAAATTGTGGAGGATAGCTTGCTTCCTTTCATGACAAAAGAAGCTCCAAATTTGGAAACAGATGGGGTGCCAATCTCCCAAAAGGTGGCTACTTGGTTCTTTCTATGACGAGTGCAGCAAGCATGCATGTGTAGTCTGTTTTTTTTCTTAACTTATCTCTGTATTTTTTCATTTAAATTTGAAACAGGGTCAGTCACAAATAAAGGTTGGACCATCCTCATTAGCATTGATTGCGAAGGCTGCACTTATGGGTCAGCACTTGCACTAATTGTACCAAATACTCGTTTCTAATTAATCTGTCTCTTACAAGACCCTCAATTTTGCAATGAACTAATTTTCAAGCTATTTCTATAAGAAAAAAGCATTATGCTTGAGTTTGCTTATTTTATATTTGTAGCCAAATATGTATGCAAAAGTGAAGGAAATAGTTGGTCATATCAGAAGGCTAAATCTGTAATTTTGAAAGCCATTGAATTGAGTCAATCAGTTGAAATTGAAGAACTGGAAAAGCAGATCGCTGAAGAAGCTCAGATGTATCCTCTTATTCCTACAATAGCATTTGCATATCACACAGTTCTCAAAGATACTGAAGTACATTGTTCTGGTAAAGGCAATGAAGTGAAAAAGCTGGGTGGACTTCATGTGATTGGAACATCTCTACATGAGTCTCGGCGAATAGATAACCAGGTGATTTACTGTTATTCCCACATCTATAGTTGTATTAGACATGCTAATGTATACATATGCTTTAAATCTTGATTTTTGAACCTGAATCAGGGTTTCATTATCTAGGTTTGTCATAGCTAAATACTTTTTCCTGGGTGTGCTAATAGTTTCTGCCTGCGATAGAGCTGCATGGAAAGATACTTCAGCTACTGCATAATATAAATTATATCGGTTTCAAATGGTGTTAGTAAAAATGCTATATTGATCTATATAGATAGGGTAACCCGTTCTTCCATAGTTGTTTTGGTTTGGTTTGTTTTCTATATCACATTCCGGGCAAATGAATGGCCTAAACTTTTTTGATGTTCATGAAAAGCACTCGCAGGATATCACGATTTATTTAATGTAATGATACTAGGAGCCTAGTGAAGACAAGCAATGTCATATTTATGGATATAAAGGCCTATAGTGAGGTTAATGAGCTTCCCAGGTTTTTAATTGGTAACAATGTCCAGCGGAATCATTTAGACATTAAAAAAGTTGTCACATGCAAATTCAGCGATATGTTGCAAAAATACCAAACATTGTAGCAAATTTTCAAATTACTGTTATGAACCACCCTATTCCACCCATTTAGTCGATGGTGGTAATATGTAATAGATTGAGGCTTATCACACATCAGCTTCTTAAGAGCTTGTCAAAATAAGCTCATGAATCTGACATCCTAGTTTGATAAAACAATGTTTGGAGGATCATGAATCTAACAAGCTCACCAATGTCAAGTTTCAGCCTATGCAATGCGTTACTTTTCTTGTTGTATGGGATGAATATTGCCATTATAGAAAATTGCTCTACCACAACAAAAACAAAGTCATGATGTCTAAAAGGGTTGGGGATAGAAAGCAAAAAATCTATGCTAATGCTCTTTCAACGTGACTGAGAAATGAGCATCTAAGTACAAAAAAAATATTTTCACTTCTTTCCTTGCCAATTAACAAGTGCAACATTCAGCAACAATACTTGCCACTTCGCACTTGATTACAAGTTAATAGAACTTTTTCAGAAGAAATAGCCTAATCTTGTCCAAGTTGTGGCCCCCTTCACATGTTGCAACTAAATAAGTGTGTCCTCTAATGAAGAATTATAAAGTTTATGTTATGTTAGGAGGATCATTTGTCTTAACATCGTAGACATAGACATCTCTTGGATCCTGGCAGTTAGGTCTATCTTGGGTGACACTTTCATGCCCAAACATTGTAATATCCATGGTGTGTAGGATGGTGTTAATTCTACTAAGGCCATAAATACGGTTGTTCAAAAACTGACGAAAAAAAATTCTTACAACAGAACCTTGAGAATTTTCCTCATATGTGATGATCCTCCCTCATTTTACTATAAAACAAAATCTAGTGGAAATAGGCAAGGAAGAGATGAATAAAATGGAGGGAATGAGTTATCAATTCTGAACATACTTGGACGTTGGCTTGCCTAAGGGCATAACCAATGGCTCATAAAGCTACCTTCATCTTAAAGGTTGTTTTAAACTTACCTCCCATGTTGACATGAATCTGTTAGTAATAATTTTAAAAAATATATATTCAAAGAGATCACTACAAGCTTAGTCATGGAAACCTATACTTGATAAATTTTTTTACTATCTACACTCATCTACTTAAAAGAAAAAAAAGAAATCTGCACTCATCTACTTTCTTCCTTCTTGGGTTTGAGAAATGGAGAACAATACAAAGGCTTAATATATCCCTACTAAATCCTTTGATAACAATTTATTCAATATCATTTTAAGTTCTTCCATATCGGTATGTTTCATCATGCATCATCATCAATATCCTTTTCCCAACTATTTTAATTCGGCTTTAAGAATTCTCATTTTTCATTTGTTCCTATTGATTGATATTTGAGGTGATAAAACTGACATTCAAAAATTATTTTGAATAATTTTTACCTATATTACATTAGTTCCATTCCTTATCCTTATTAATCCCGTATGATCATCTTTTCTTGCCAAAAATTTAACTATCTTCTAATCTAACTTGAGAGACATAAGAATTAATCATATTCATAATATCCCAATTATCTTAATAGCACTCACCCAATCACTAACCCTATTCATCTTGATAGTATTATCTTTCAAATATCTATCCCCTATGAACCCAACCCCTTGCCTATTATCAATTTTTCAAACATTTAATAGCTTATAATCTCCCCCAATGTTTATGGATTCTTTTCCTTCTCACTTATTTGTTCTCCTTCTAATTATTGTCTCAACCAATTTTCTAATTTCCTAATCAAAGTCCCAAATTTCATGTAGCAAATCTAATATTAAATTTAGACTTATTTTAGTTATTTATCTATTTTTACCATTTATTTGGTTAAGTTTGGTAAGTTGTAGCATGTCACTTAGGGTAAGATGCCCTAGTTCAGTCTTGCATTGCCTACATTTTCCCACAATTAAGTTGTGGTACATCACTTAGGGGCAATTTCTAGTAAATCTTTATCTACTTCTCACTGCAATTAGGTTAAATTATGGTGCGTTGCTTCTAGGGAACATTCTATCTTAAATTTGGATACTTTTCATTAGTATTGATGTGAGTTGTACGCTTATTGTCAAACTAACATCAATCCCTAACTTTCTTGTTTGAGCTTTGGACCATCAATGATGGTTATTGTTTCATTGTGTAATAAAATAAATTGAGAGAATGACCAACAAACAAGTTTGATAACATGCTAGAAGCCACAAAGGTGGAAGCTCATCAAGTAAGTTTAGGTTGAAGACAAAAGTTTTTGTTCTAATCAAGGTTTGCACAATAGAACCTTGGTGTTATCCTTGGGTAAACCTGTTGACCTCTAAGTATTATCCAACAGAAACAAAAAAAAGAAGAAGAAAGCTTAAACTATTACCGGTAGAACCAACGACACATACCTGAAATTCCTGCGCAAATCCCGCTGAATTACTGTGCATTTGGCGCCGTTCGCGTCTCTTCGCACAAATCTTGCGTAAAACCTATTGAATCGTACTCAACTCTCGTCGTTAAATACCTGAGCAAATGAGACCCCTCATTCGCTACTCTTCTGCTTCCACTTCCGCCTCTCCCACAGCTCGCAAGTTCTCCGACTCCTTCCATTCACAAATCCCACAACACCTCCAGTCTCCAAACCTTTCGCAAGACTTCCGATCCATAGAGAGAGAGAGGTAAGAGCCTTCTTCCCAAAATCCCACCTGCTCTTCCAATCGAACCTCCACCTTGCCTTCTTCCGTCAAATCTCGTCGGCCTCCTCCACTGGATCAAACCCGCCGACTTCCCTTGCCAAAGCTTGACCCAAGGCCGTCGATCCTCTGCTTGTGAACTGACCTAGCCTGGCCGCTCCGCCCCTTTGCCGACATTACCTTCTCGTTGGATCGGAAGTGACGAGAGCCGCTCGCTGAGAAGGTAACTCCCTCCCTTTCACGTGCTTCTTTGGCCAAATCCTGTAAAATTGCCGAACCAGAGAGTGGAAAGGGAGGTTTTAACTCTGTAAAAATTTATGTAGGATTTAGCATGAATCTTGCATAAATCCTATCTTAATCTAGCCTAAATCTTGCCCTAATCCTTCATTAATCATAATTAATCTTATTTGATTAATTATGATTATTTATAATTAAGTGTTATTAATTATAAATAATTATAAATAATTATTAATTATGATTAAGTTTAATTAATTATTTCTAGTCTTATTTAATAATTATTCATAATCAATTATTATTAATTATAAATAATTATGATTAATTAATAGTTATGATTAATTTTAATTAAATATATTTAATTACTTTAAATCTCAATTAATAATTATTTATGATTATTCATAATTAATTATTTTTAATTAATTATAAATAATTATGACTAATTACTAATTACGATTAATCTTAATTAACAATATTTAATTTTTTTAATCTTAATTAATAATTACTTATGATTATTTCATACTTAATTACTAATTAATTATAAATAATTATAATTAATTACTAATTATGATTAATTTTAATTAGTTATATTTAATTACTTTTAATCTTGATTAATGACTTTTTATGATTATTCATAATTAGTTATTAATCAATTATAAATAGTTATAATTAATTACTCTTGATTGTAATTGGTTGAAAAATGTTCTCTTCTCTCACCTCGATCCACGTGCCAACTTCGCCGGTTGCTAAGGTATAACCCCTAAACCCTAAGACTCAGAGAGCTTGCTTTCGTCGTTGGCAGCAGACCAGAAAACCACATATGCACGCGCTTTATTGCGTGTAGTGGGATGGGACCCCGGTGCGGCGCCTACGACGAGGCTGGTAATCACCTAAAATCCCATCCTCGGCGTTCGTGTCGAGCCGGCAAACCGCTTATACATGCGTTTATTCGCGTGGTGGGAAGGGAACCCGGTGCGGCACCTACGGCGAGACGGGTAGGCCCTATACACGCTTTTCTTAGCGTGGTGGGGACAATTTAAGTACCCGTACGCGGCTCCGTACCTGCGGGGAAACAACTGTCTTTTAAACAGGTACCGTCAAAGACCCCATACATGCGCTTTATTGCATGTGATGGGAATGAAGATTACGGCCGAGGTGTCTAAGGACACCTACCATGCACGTGCTTTATTGCGCGTGGTGGGAAGGCCCAGACTCCTGTAGTTTTTCCCCTAAACGGGGGAGACGTCGGGAGGCTGCTGAAATTTCGGGTGGACTTAAGACCGTACTTGGGCTGGATCGAACCCAAAGGGGAACAAGACTTGTGAACTCGAACCCAAATAAACTAAGTAAAGAACAAATGCAAAGAACTTTTACTCGAATGGAAGGACTTGAATAAAACTTGGACAGCAGGGGACTTTTGGACTCAAACTCAAAATGAATCACAATGAACTTGGTTTGAATCAAATGACAAGGACTCAAACATACAATGAACTTGGACTCGAACTTGTGAACCTTTGAACATAATTTGGACTTGAACTCAAGCTAAATTCAAACTTGAACTTGATTTGAAAATCAAGTGGACAGAACTTGTGGACTTGGACTTGAATGAGCAAACTATGGAGAACTGAACTCATAACAACATGGAGCTTAAACTTGCAAACTTGAACATGGACTTGGATTTGAAACAAATGACAATAATACTCAGACTTGAACTCTACAAGACAACAAGGGATTCTTGGAGGAAGATATCGGAATATAATCAATATGCAAACAATAATATCTCCTATGTGTATATGAAAGAAAAGAATAGTGACGACATGCTCAATACATCCAACTCACAAGCAAATGCATCAATTCTTGTCAAGCAAGACATGAAGGTGATGATTGAAATAGAGCGAGGATGAAATCGGAGACTTATCATGATATTATTCGCCATCCTTCTAATATATGCAAGAGGATGGCGAGGGATGCAATGGCACAAATAGAGATAGAAGATATACAACAAATAAAATAACTCCTTTACTACATTGAGTTGCAAACTGGTGTATCATTCTCCTATGAATACAAAGTCAGTGTGCGATGAACATACAAACTACGATCAATATGCATAAAGAAGCCAGCAACGAACATAATTCACCGGCAATCTACATCGGCACATAGAGGAACGTGTTGAATGTGCCTGCAAATGGTGGCGACTCCAGTAAATACACATGACGATGCGTATGATGATTGCGAGCATCCACAAGCTGCTGTAGAAAACACGTTATGCACTCAATATGTTGTCCACAAGAAAATACATCAAATAACAAAGAAGTTCTAACAACAAGCCACTCGTTAGTGGTAGTGGGGGACATGTAGCAATACACCTATGAGCAGTGCATGGTAGAAGACCCACTATACACTACATGTAAGTTCCTACGAGCAATGGTAGAAGTTTCGCCATACACATAACATGCCATCTACAAGAAAGATACAAGGGAGCTGCTGCAGATGACAACATCTACCAGCCAAAGCAGGAGATTCATTAGTGCACTATAATCCACCTGCAGAAGGCAGTAAGCAGTGCACGACAGTCTACCTGTAAAAGGCAGCAAACAACTCAATCCCCAAGCTGATGTACCACGCCACCGGATCTGCAACACCTATGCAAGCGGATAGAAGACGTTTACAAATATTCTAAAATGTCCCTCGCACATGCACCGTAATATGTATACACATAGGTACACAGAAGGGGATGTATAATATACCCGCATGGGCCCCAATGAGCGTGTTATTGGTACACACGTGACGTCTAGGGATGCTGTGCGGGTCAATAAATTTGAACCTTATTCTCCTATGCAAGTAGATAGGGGTCGACAAGGTTCAATCAGCAATTATAAAATGCCCCCAAACACTAGCATTGGGCCCGGCGAGCTTGTTATTGGTACACACGTGACGTCTAGGGATGCTGCGCGGGTCAATAAGTGAATTCAAGTTCGAGCCCGATCCTTCTATTCATGTAGATAGGAGTCGACATGGCTCGAAATATTAAACGAATATACAGTCGCAGGGTTGACTGAGATATTTATTTTATACGTTCATATTAGGCCTTCAAGGCCTATAATCAAGAGAATTCACTAATAAAGGTATAAAGCCTACGAAACCCGATCCTCTGTCAACAACTGATAGAGTTGACAGGGTTCAGTCCAAGAAATACAAATGACCCCTTTCTACCCCGATGATGGCCGTGTTGATAGAAAATCTCAACCGGAGGGGTTAACTCTAACCGTTTCATATGCTCTCAAATTTTCGCAAAATTTAAATATTTTCAAGTGACCTCAAGGTCACCTCGATGATGGCCGTGTTGACCGTTAATCTCAACCGGAGGGGTTCACAAATACTTTCAAATGCCTCCCAAACTCCCACAAAATATCCAAAACTCCAAAAAATTCCCAAAATCATCAAAATTAAAATATTTAAAATTGAAATCATCTATCAAATCACTTAAAGAAAAATCCATCCGCCCTCCGCAACGGTTTGCCGAGGTGGACAAGTTAAAATTTACTTCAGCTCACATAGAGCTAATGCCTAGTCGAAAATATCACTAGGATCCATTCTCAAACAATCTACTGTCAGTAAGGACGTGGTACGTGTCCTCTAACCGGAAGTTTCGCCGCCAAATGGCACTGCAGGATAAACGGTTATGACCCGGGGCCTTCTGAACCGAGTGGTTTTGCCACCAAATGGCAGCACGTGATACCGGTTATGGCCAAAGCTAATACGCTCCTTATTGACATCAAATCTTTTAGATATGAATCAATAGGATATGATCGATAGGGCACAAAGCCCTTTGTTAGCTAAGGTGGATTCAAAATTATCCCCTTATACAAATACCCACCCCAGGTCTACAAGGTTCCCTTGGACGAAGCAACCCATGGCTGCCGACAAGGATCCTTCTGTCAGGTTGGGTCGACAACCTCCTCTGACTAAGTAGACCAGGGACCACGATGGTTCGGGATGACGGAACCATGGGATCTTCATCGGGTCCATCATCCATTCCCCACCATCCGCTTTAAGTGCAAGATGGTGAAATTTCTGATTTTAAATATCAAATCTTCAATCTTTCAAACCTTCAACCCATGCTGCTACTATATGCCTGATACCACATATCTATGGATATAACATATCTGATTGACGACTAGCCTTAATCGAAAGTTCTCTCTCGTGATCGGGAGGGGTAATTAACTATAGGGGCTTGCGCCTATAGGAAACCAGAACTTAGATCATAAATTCCTTGCAAAATGAGGGCGAAATCTCTGGGTAGTGTCTTATCTACAACCTCATCTGCCTTCCAAAATTTACCCCGGAACTTAATCCGTTAAAACTCCCCGAAGAAAAATAAAACGGGCGGAGGCTGGGGCCGAATTTTTGGAGCCCACAAAACCATTACATTAGATGTAACTCTTGTAACATGAGTGGGACCAAGCATTTATGATTGGTGAGCATCTTTGTTTTAGCTATTGCAGTGACTTTATATGGTTAGGTTAGGTTTATATTTCTAATTCATTGCCTTGGTTTGATGTGATTCTTTCATAAAGAAAAAAAGGTAGATGTTTCAAATTGGATTGGTATGATTCTTTCAATTCCTTCAAGTTTTTTTACGGAGATTTGAAGACCTGATATCCAATATAAAGAACTTTCATAATTGAGGGTTGGTTATTATTTTATCAATATAATATGACAAAAGGTGAAGAAGATAGCCCCTTTTATACTACGGCTTAAATCCCAATTAGGTGAACTTTACAAGGTAGGGTGCGCATGAGGTTTCCAGATTCAAAGCTATTTATGTAAGAAAGTACTATATATTTGACATTACTTGATGTACATTTGTGCCTCAAAATAACTTATAACAAGGTCAACATAACGGATATTTGCTCAGATAAAACAAAAGCATGATGAGAGCATATGATATGACGAAATGGGATTTACCTAGACACTAACAAGAAATCAAGCAAGTCAAATATACCCTGAAGTGGTATAAACCTTCCGTCCTCGAAGGCAATTGACAAGATGCTAGTGATAGTGTCCTACTAATCATCAATATACAATGTCGTCAAGGAAACTACAAAGGAGCCTAGTTGGTTGCAACTTGTGAAGATGGATGGGCGACAAGGTCCAGCAAGATGGACTGCTCAAGCTAGGCTAGGAGTAGACAAAATTTCTCTACTATGTAGTTTGTAAGTTCCAACAAAGTTTAGCTATATTAATATGAAAGTTTCAGATTAGGTTCAGCATACTTCTTCAGAGTTTCAAAAGGTTTTCAGATGAATTTCGTTGAAGTTTTCAGAGTTTCACCAAAGTTTCTGCTAAGGTTAGACGTTGCACCTCAAAGCTAAGATTCAATGGAGACATTCAACGGAGTGTTGAAGGTTTTGAGCTAGCATTTTTTCCAATTCCTTTTTTTCCAATTCCTTGAAGCTTTTGTCCTAACTTTCATATTTCTTAAATGAAATTATCATGATGCTTCTTTATTTGGTGATCCTTAAGTTAGGAATATTTAATTAGTGGTTGATGCATATTTGAAATGGTTGGATGTGATTTTCCCCACCTCTGCATTTGAATTTATATTGAATCTAATCAGACCAGCCACCCACAAGTTGATCACCCATATTTGGGCCAGGTCAAACAGTCAATTGTGGTGTCAAATTTGTTTTGTCATTGCAGACTTCAATTAGAAATAAAAAAATACATGCCATTGTGACATGCTGATCTCAGTATTACAACAACAATAACAACAAACCTTTATCCCACTATGTGAAATCAGCTACAATAACCACAAGTCCTTATCCCACTTTGTGGGGTCAGCTACATGAATCTTTTTTTCCATTATCCTATTCAAAGCCAAATTATTATTTAAATCTCATAAAAAGGGTCTTTTTTAATAATTTCTAACCAAGTTTTTATAGGTATATCTCTTCCTTTCTTGACATAGGACGAATCTAATACATCTACTCTCCTAACAGGTTCATTGGAAGGCCAACATTTTATGTGACCAAACCATCTAAGGCGGCTCCCTCTAATCTTCTCTGTCATTGGAGCTAGTCCAACCTTTTCACTTATATGCTCGTTTTGCATTATGTTTCTAGTATAAAGCCCCTCATCCACTTGAGCATCCTCATCTCTGCAACACTTAACTTAATTTATGCTTCTATTTTAATGGCCGATATTCTGCACCATGAAGCATTGCAGGTCTCGCCGCCATCAGCCAACTAATAAGCCTGATTGATTCCTCCACTTCAATCATCCAACTTGAATTTAACTAATAATATTTCCATCTTTTCACTATCGCTTTGAACAATAGATCCGAGATATCTAAAATGTGCTCTCTTTTTAATGGCTTGATCACCCAATATCACAATCCCACCACTAGATCTATGACTATTAAAATTATACTCCATTTTGAACTCCGTAATGAAGACATATCTTTAACTTATCGATGGGAAAAAATTCATAGAGGTTGACTGCTTTCTAGTCCAAATTTGACAAAAATAAGCACCAACATTCACAAAGTTAAAGAATTATTTTCTCATCTAAGTATATTTTGAGACAAACGACTGGAAGCAAGGTGGAATTTAGCGACCATAGTGATTTTTGAGATTTGTAGCTAATATATGAGTGCATGTTGGAGAAAATTGAAGCAATTGATATGCTCTTCGTTGCATCCCTTTCCTCTCTGCATTGGGCATGAGGATGAATTGAGTTCATTTCACCCATATCTGGACCAGTCCTTGACTGTTTTTGGCCACGTGGGCTTGTTTTGGCCTTGGTTTTGTCAATTTAGTCACGTATAAACTTCAATCAATTTATCTGGAGCTCAAATCAAGCCAATTTAGGCTCATTTGGGCTTTCGTTTTGTCAAATTGAATTGTTTCAAACTTTAGTTTAATATTTTTGTGGTTTCCCCGAGTTCATTCTCTTGATTAGGCACATTTTTCAGTGTTGTATGTTTTAGAAGAATGTTTGATGGAATTTTTAGAAGGAGCTCTTCCGCTTGATTTTAAAACCGACTCCAACCTAGTCATACCTACCAAGACCCATACATATAAAAATACCATTTTAGTTGCTCTAAAGTGTCGAGATAGAAAATACAAAATCTTAGCTATATTTCACTGTAGAGGAAAATGCTGACATTGCTGGGAGAGCTTTTGTTTCTTCCTACTATTGTTGACCTGGACTTCTGCGTCTGGTAGACATCTATGATATGGCATTTTCTACTAATGTAGATTTGTTAATTATCAATAATTTTATTTCACAATTTATATGAGTTGCATTTTTGTCTTTCTTGTGTAGCTTCGTGGTAGGGCTGGCAGACAAGGTGATCCTGGTTCAACAAGGTTTATGGTGAGGTAATTTTATGTCATCTATCAATTATTTTATTTGAGTTTTAATATTAAGTTCCATTCCTGCTTTATATGGAGATTATTTTGTGAATGACGAGTGTGTACGATGAATACTGTTGTTCTTTGTTTATTGTTAATGTCAACCCAGACTTTATTTTTAAGGTCAACAAATATACATTTTGCAAATGCAATGCAACATGTACTGCGACTCTACTGTGGTTTTGACAGAATGTAGTGAGAGTATCAAGGGACCCGGAGTTGGGCCTGGGCTTAGCCTTTATTGTGGTTTTGACAGAATACTGTTAACTTATTAAGTGATGTAGGGTTGAGTCTTTTTCAAAGCACTTATTTGGTAATTAACCATTTTGTAGGACTTATAAGGTTCTAAAACAACTTGTTTAAATACTATTTGTATACATGAAGTTGTTTAAACAAATCCTAATGTAACATTATTTAGAATGTCGCATGGCCAAAAACACTATGAAGGATATCTTAGCAAAACTTGCTAAGGAAATGTCTTGTTTCAAAAAGGAGTGGATCTAGGTAGAGTTACAGAACCGTTAAGCTTTGTCTCTTATTGATTTTTAAAATCTAAATCAAACTTTTAAAATCTAAATCAAACATCTAGTTTTGAGTTCTTGTTTGTAGTAGACAATGAAGATGATTAAAGACAATCTTTCATCGAATACTTCAAAATGATAAACTCTCTCAGGAGAAGTCTATTGCTCATTAAATTAAGAAAATAGCAGTCTCATATACATTCATTAACTTACCTTATATCAATAATCATTTGACCAAATGTAATCATGTTACCTCAGAAAAGAGAAAGCTTATAAGATAATGACTGAGATACATGTTTGATTGAATGATGCCCACCAATTAGGTTGAAAACTAAAACTAAAAATTTAAATATTTGGATGCTATTGGCCTTCAATGGTTAAAATCAATTAGGTTGAAAACTAAAAATAAAAATTAAAAGGCTTTTATTGAATGGTACCCATCAACTCTTGGCTTTTTGAAAGGCGGGTCAATGAGATCATTTGGCCTATTGATCCTTCTTCTAAGGGTCATAGGTTTATTATCGCCATTACTGATTATTTTTTGAAGTCGAAGCCATGCCACTAAGAGAAGTCAAACTAGCCATATAATGCTATTTTTCATGTACCATGTCATATACATATTTGCTCTTCCATATCGAATCATATCCGACAATGTTTTTTCTTTCAAAAGTATCAAAATAAATCATTTTGTTAAGAAACATAATATTGATTGGAGTTATACCACAATATATTATCATCGAGCAAATGGATTGGATGAAATTTTAAACAATACATTACTTTAATTGTTAAAGAAATTTTTTGATGAGAATAAATGTTAGTGATATGGAAAATTGATTGAAGCCTTGTGGGCCTATCTGTCCATATGCAGGACCTTGATTATATCAACCCATGCCGCTTTAATCTATGAAGTAGAGGTTGTTCTCTCCGTACCACTTCTATCTCTTAAAATTGCAATGAATAATGAAATTACAAGTGAACAAAATTTTCAATTGAGGTTGAAAGATCTAGTGGGGGCATTGTGACTTTGGGCGATCAAGTCATTAATAAGAGCACACATTTTAGATATCTTTGCTCTATTGTTCTGAGTGATGGTGAAATAGATGGGATATTATTAGTAGAATTTAAGTTGGATGGTTGAAGTGGAGTAATGCATCGGGCTTGTTATGTGATAGAAAAGTCCCTCTCAAACTTAAGTGAAAATTTTATCAGATGGTAGTGAGACCTACTGATGTAGGCAAAGGGGGGGGGGTCTCCACAACTTAAAAAACTCTTCCTTTGGGCTGCTGCTGTTTTCGGTTTGGCTTGGGCTGTTTGGGTTGGAGCTTGCTTTAGTTGTCCTATTTGGGGTTGTAGCTCATTATTATTGGAGGCTCATTAATGCATAAAGGTGTGTATTTATTTCCAAAAGGTTTGGGGGGAGTGGAACTTGTGTGCCTCATTGGTTTCTTCTTGGAGAGTTAATGTGGCTGCTTTTCCTGTGTGGCTTTTCCCCTTGCTGCCTTCTCGTTTTTCCCCTTGCTGCCTCCTCGGTTTCTCCTCTTACCCCTTCGGTTTTGGTGGTTTTATTGCTGTTCCCATATGTTTTGCTGGACTTCTTGTGCCTCTTGCCTTGGTTGCTGGTTTGCCCCTTCGTTTCCTTCCCATCTGGCTGGTTCCGTGGCCTTTTTGGCTGGTTTGCTGTGGGCTTTTGTCCTGTTTCATGTGCTGAATTTTATGGCTGCTGTTTGGTGACCTTTTGTCTTTCATTCCCCTAAATCTAATTGGTTTAGATGGAGGTGCTATGACTGTTTGGTTTCCTTATGGTTTGCCTATAAATATAACATGTTTTTGGAAGAAAAAGAGTGTGAAAAATGTTATTTTTGGAAAGCTAAAACCTGAGGGTTTTGTTTGGAAAAGCTTGCGAGCTTTGTCCACTTCTTCTCCCTCCTTAGTATCTAATCTATTATATAAATCATAAAAAGCTAAGATCTTTGCATCGCATATTGCTTTCTTAGATTCCTTACATGTCTCTTTATATATTTCCCAATTATCAGAATTTTTATATTTAAACCAATTTTTATAAAAAATCTTCTTATTTTTTATCTTTTCTTGCACATTTGGATTCCACCACCAAGGATACTAAGGAAGGAGAAGAAGTGGACAAAGCTCGCAAGCTTTTCCAAACAAAACCCTCAGGTTTTAGCTTTCCAAAAATAACATTTTTCACACTCTTTTTCTTCCAAAAACATGTTATATTTATAGGCAAACCATAAGGAAACCAAACAGTCATAGCACCTCCATCTAAACCAATTAGATTTAGGGAAATGAAAGACCAAAGGTCACCAAACAGCAGCCATAAAATTCAGCACAGGAAACAGGACAAAAGCCCACAGCAAACCAGCCAAAAAGGCCACGGAACCAGCCAGATGGGAAGGAAACGAAGGGGCAAACCAGCAACCAAGGCAAGAGGCACAAGAAGTCCAGCAAACCATATGGGAACAGCAATAAAACCACCAAAACCGAAGGGGTAAGAGGAGAAACCGAGGAGGCAGCAAGGGGAAAAACGAGAAGACAGCAAGGGGAAAAGCCACTCAGGAAAAGCAGCCACATTAACTCTCCAAGAAGAAACCAATGAGGCGCACAAGTTCCACTCCCCCAAAACCTTTTGGAAATAAATACACACCTTTATGCATTAATGAGCCTCCAATAATAATGAGCTACAACCCCAAATAGGACAACTAAAGCAAGCTCCAACCCAAACAGCCCAAGCCAAACCGAAAACAGCAGCAGCCCAAAGGAAAAGTTTTTTAAGTTGTGGAGACCCCCCCCCCCCCCCCCCCTTTGCCTACATCAGACTCCCCTACTTGAAAAACTTATCTCCCGATGAGTTGTCTTTTGATTTGATCCGAGGAGACGGTGGAAGTGCATCTAACTCTTGAATCTTTGTTGCATACTTCTTCAGGATTTCATCTTGCTCTTGCTTGAATTGTTCTTGCAATATTTTTTTGTTCTTCATGTATTGCTCTGTGCATTTATGTATTTTTGATTGAAGCTTGTATAGTTCCATTTGCAGTGGATCTGTTGAATCACCTTCCGTTGGCACCCATCTATTCATTGGAAGTTGAAGTTCAAAGTCTTCTGGTTGATTTTTTTCTTCTACAATTGGTTCAACCTTTTTGTTATTTTCCATTTTTATAAAACAAAGACCCAACAAAAAAATTAGACTTATACGACCAACCTAGGACACCCTAAACTTGCTCTGATACCAAATTGATGTAAGCAAAAATTAGGCAAAAACCTAATTTTTGCATACAAATAAAAATACTCTTACATACCACCTTAAACACCATAAAAGATAAAGAAATTACAAAAACATAAGACTTTTATAAGATAAAGACGCTTACAACTCTTAATAATGACAAACACCAACTCATACAACTCACATAAGAAACAACGTCATCCTAAACTTGCTTTGGAGAAGAAGGATACAGGTGGGGTGGACACTTGCGTAGAGAAGAAAGGGTTAGAAGCCGAGAAGAAAGGAGGAGATGCTCGCAAGCTTTCCTAGAAGGGAAGGAGAAGAAGTGGACAAAGCTCGCAAGCTTTTCCAAACAAAACCCTTAGGTTTTAGCTTTCCAAAAATAACATTTTTCACACTCTTTTTCTTCCAAAAATATGTTATATTTATAGGCAAACCATAAGGAAACCAAACAGTCATAGCACCTCCATCTAAACCAATTAGATTTAGGGAAAGGAAAGACCAAAGGTCACCAAACAGCAGCCATAAAGTTCAACACTGGAAACAGGACAAAAGCCCACAGCAAACCAGCCAAAAAGGCCACGGAACCAGCCAGATGGGAAGGAAACGAAGGGGCAAACCAGCAACCAAGGCAAGAGGCACAAGAAGTCCAGCAAACCATATGGGAACAGCAATAAAACCACCAAAACCGAAGGGGTAAGAGGAGAAACCGAGGAGGCAGCAAGGGGAAAAACGAGAAGGCAGCAAGGGGAAAAGCCACACAGGAAAAGCAGCCACATTAACTCTCCAAGAAGAAACCAATGAGGCACACAAGTTCCACTCCCCCAAAACCTTTTGGAAATAAATACACACCTTTATGCATTAATGAGCCTCCAATAATAATGAGCTACAACCCCAAATAGGACAACTAAAGCAAGCTCCAACCCAAACAGCCCAAGCCAAACCGAAAACAGCAGCAGCCCAAAGGAAGAGTTTTTTAAGTTGTGGAGACCCCCCCCCCCCCCCCCCCACATCAACCTTAAGCCCATATCTTTTTGCTTTAGTCATGGATATTCTCACTAGACATTTGCAAGAGGATGTACCTTGGTGTATGCTTTTTGCTGATGATATTCTTCTTGTTGATAAGACTAGAGAGGGAGTTGAAGGTAAACTTGAATTATGGAGGTCAACCTTAGAGTCTAAAGGTTTTCTCTTGAGTAGATCTAAAACGGAATATATGGAGTGTAATTTTAGTAGTAATAGACCTATTGAGGGGATTGTGACTTTGGGCGATCAAGTCATTAATAAGAGTACACGTTTTAGATATCTTGGATCTATTGTTCAGAGTGATGGTGAAATAGATGGGGATATTATTAGCAGAATTCAAGTTGGATGGTTGAAGTGGAGGAATGCATCGGACTTGTTGTGTGATAGAAAAGTCTCCCTCAAACTTAAGGGAAAATTCTATAAGATGGTGGTGAGATCTGCAATGCTTTATGGTGCCGAATGTTGGCCATTAAAAGAGAAGCATAATACTAAGTTAAGTATTGCAGAGATGAGGATGCTCAGGTGGATGAGTGGCTTTACCCTTAAAGATAGGATATGAAATGAGCATATACATGAAAAGGTTGGAGTAGCTCCAGTGGAAGATAAGATTAGAGAGAGTCGCCTTAGATGGTTTGGTCACATAAAACGGCGGCTTTCCGATGACCCAGTTAGGAAAGTAGAGGTATTAGATTTGACTTATGTTAAGAAAGGTAGAGTTTGACCTAAAAAAACTTGGTTAGAAAATATTAAAAATGATATTTCTTTATTAGATTTAAACGAGAATTTAACAGGACACAATGGAGAAAAATGATTCATGTAGCCAACCTCACGTAGTGGGACAAAGACTTGTTGTTGTTGGGGGATGGAGGGTTAATGACTTGCTTGTTGGCAGTCGTGAGTTTTAAGCATGGATCATAGCTACATTTTTGAGTTTTAATTATGTGTCCTTGCTTTAAGGTCTCAAATCGATGCAGTTGGACAAACATGGGAACACCATTTATTCCCCAATTAGTGTAATTTACAACTAGAGCACGCTACATTTGTTTGTCATGTTGAATGACCTTTCGAGAGTTCTTTTGATGTATCCATATGTTAAACTTTTTTGACCCGATATCAATACTTAGCTCATTTTGATCCTTTAAGACATTTTGGAGAATGTGGAGTGGTCTTTTCGACATGATGTTTCTTTTATCCTTGTTCCAGCTGAAAGAGTTTGTTGAGCCATGGATCAGCGACAGTTCTAATTTGGTCTTTTCACACTTGATAAATCATTGACGAAAAGATTTATGTATCCTAGACCTCATCTGGGTTTTTGGTTACCCTGTTCGTCTACCAGGGGTGTGTCGAGTATCTGGTTTTGTTGATCCTCTTCTAAGTATTTATTAACATGGATCTGTATCAATGTTTAAGTAATTTCTCATGTGTTCTGAACCCCGGAGTCATGAATATAGAATTTTAGTAATTTCTCTTTCATGATATGAGTTTTCAGTTGGTTATTTTTTCTTGGATATTGTTGCGTTAGCTTCATCCTTAAGATTATTCTTCCTTGTTCTTCTCGTTATGAAGCATTGATTATTATTAACTGAATTTTTGTTTGTAAAGTCTGTTGATTCCGTGACATTTTTTTTCCTTTTAGATGAATTAATAAATTAACATTTCATTTAACAGTTTACAGGATGAGATGTTTCAGAAGTTCAATTTTGATACGGAGTGGGCTGTAAAGCTCATATCTAAGATAACAGATAACGAGGACATACCAATTGAGGGTCGTGCAGTTGTAAAACAGGTCTTATAATTTTTTTTTCTGGTTATCAATGCTATTGTTGTTGTTGCTTATGTTGGTAATTATCATGAATAATTTTTGCTAAGATCATTTTGTTTACATAATTACAGCTTTTGGACCTTCAAGTAAATGCAGAGAGGTACTTTTTTGGAATAAGAAAGAGCCTTGTTGAGTTTGATGAAGTCTTGGAGGTCAAATTTTTTTTTCTTGGAGCAATTGCTTCATATGTTAGCTAATTAAAACCCAACGTTGTTTTCTAGCAGTATGCCTTTGTTCTTTGATTTTCATAAAAGCTAGATATGAGATTGCCCCTCCAATGTTCAACTTCTCGTATATAATTGTTTGAAAATTTTGGATTAGATATTTGAATTTTTGAGAGGTTGGATGTCTGGGTGTTTAGTGATGCAAACAAAAAAAAAAATACACACACGACACAAACTATGTTTGCATAATAAAAACTTGTCTTCCTTCAAAATTAGAAAACACACTAAATAGGACACAACAACACTTTACCTTTTAATAAAACATGACACGACACAACTTAAAACTTATAATAGTTTTAGAGAAGAAAGATACATTTGGAGTGGTAACCGTGGAGAGAAGAAAGAGGTTAGAAACTGAGATGAATTATAAGAAGAAGAGTAGAAGAAGAAGATAATAGCTCGCAAGCTATCACAAAACCCTCAAGTTTTCTTTCCAAATATTATCCCATCACACACACCTAAAACAGCAGCCAACATCATATGTAAATAGGAAAAGGAGCTCAAAAGACACCCAAACAACCGCCCAAAACAGCCAACCAAAAAGCAGGAACCGAACAGCCAAGCCAGGAAACCGGGAAAGCCAGGAATCAGCCACAAAAACCGAACAGCCAAGCTAGGAAAATCGGGAAAGCCAGGCACATGGGCCAAGCCCATTAGGTGAAATTCAGCCCACCAATAATTACCCAAATATGGGTATGGCTTGCTTACATCATTTAGTATTTAAAATGAACATAATGTCGTTGATTGAACTTTGTGTTTATTGCAGGATCTTCGTTCTTGAGCATGTAACCTGTGTTAGATATTGAGATTGCTTTTATGAGTTTCTGGCTGTCAACAGATCATTACCTTTTTCAGCATTTTTCGTGTTTGGCTTTCATATTTGTCATGCTCAGATTACTTGAAAACATCATGTTCAAAAATACATGTCTAAAAAAAGTGAAGTTGGTTGAAGAAATCAGTCAATTATGCTTGTTAGGCCTGCCTTACACTACAAGAAAGTGGACTTTTATTGGCGGAAATATCTTCCTGAAAGTGCTCAAAATCCGCCGAAAATCTTATTTTCTGATGAATTTTCAACGAAAGCTAACCAACCTGTATAATGCGGTTAGAAAACCATTTTTGGCGTAATTTTTTTTCCTGAAATAATATCCGGCGGATTTCCAATGAATTATCCGAAGGAAATACCGGTGGAAAGGAAAAATATCGCAAACGATTTATTGTCAGTATTTCTGGTGGATTTTTTCGTTGGAAATTGCAACAAATTCTTTTCACTAGAACTCGATGTTTCTTCGCAAAAAATTTCTGTCGAAATTTTCAGTGGTTAACTATAAAAAATTCCAGCGTTATCTTCCATTGGTGAACTGCCGGAATTTTTTATGCTAATTTTGTTGGAAGATCCTCTAGAATTTCCAGCGGCTATTTTTGGTCATTATTTTGTAAGAAATTATTTTCCGACATAAATTTCATTGAAAATTTGTCAGAAACCTGTAGTCTATAAAAAAAAAGATAGCATTTCTTTCAACATATTTTTTTCATTCACCTACATAATACATCACTAAATATTGCATAACATCATTACTTAATAAGCATTGAGCACTAATGAATTACTCAAACAATAAAACTAAGTTTGCATTAATAAAACCTCAAATAAAATAAACAGTCACAATTTTCAAATAAAGTCTCTAAATTATTGCACAAAATTTTTTTTGTCTTAACAAGTACATTTATCAACAAAATATATGAAAAAAATCCATCTACTCCTCATTCGTTCCCTCCTCACTCTCAGCCTCCTGAGACTGCTGCTAGCGGTGTTGTTGCATGAATGCCCATTACTTAGCTTACATATTAGCTTGTTGCGATTGCATGTCCGCTTGAATTTGCTGCATCATCTTTAATTCTTCTATTAGGCCAGCAAACCTTCTATTGATTAATTCCTCAATCTGTTGCCTTGAAGGATGTTGAACTAGATGCCTGAACTTCATATGCATATGTTTGTGACCCAAATTCATACTCTCCCATGATGCATCCCCCAATAGCTTGGGACTACAAATTATACTTTGAAGCCTGTGTAGATTTCGCAGAGGATTCCTCACCACAAAAGCATGTGTTTGTGCATCACGTAGTCTTACGTAGTTCTCCTAAAATATATGAAATATATAAATAACTCGAGCATCATTAGACAAATGCATGAGTAGATGCTCCATTGAGTCGAAAAAATAGGTGAAAATTTTTTCTCAAGTTTATACAGAATGATTGGAATATTTTACTCATTTCTAAGTAATGTCTTTTCATTCAAAATTGTGGAGTACAAATTCTTAAAGAAAATGTTAAGTTCAGTTAAAGGATTTAATATTACATATAGCAAGAAACTAAATGTTATAGGCAACAGACACTCTGTGAAATATGATAGTTGTAACTCTTCATTCCAAAAACAACTTCCTTGATCGCAGGTCTGTACATCTACTTAAATTTGAGTTAAATGCATTTGATAATTTGAGATTTTGAACCCACTAACACATTGCTCTTCTTTGATCTAATGTGAGGAGTATGCGACTTTCGGTTTTAACATCCTACCATTGCCCCCATATTTAAGCTTAAGCTATCACCTCTTTTAGTTCTCTTTTAAATCCAATATTTCCTTATCGTTATCTCAGTTTTGCCTTCGAAGTCTATCACAGTATTAAATATGTTATCGAAAAAAATCTTCTCGATATATTGAGATCTAAGTTGTGTCGGATCAAATTAGTTTTTCAATAAGGTAAATTCTAAAAAATACTTCTCTTTGTTCAGTTGTGCTCAACTCCATAACCTTGAACTTTATAATCTGCTAGAGGAGCATCAACAATTTGCGGAATCGTCTTCACCCTTTCTAATATCTACTCACCTGTCAATCCTGATGGAGGCATAGATCTTTTTTGTTTCTCAAGAAAGCTTATTTATTTATTTTTAATGGATGATTAGCAGTTAAGGATATATGATGACAATCGAACAAAGTGTTCTTTCCTCAATGTTTTAGTGTAAATGCTTTACTTAACTCCATGCAATATAGGCAAGCTAATTTACCTATAGTACTCCAACCTAATAATATCCCATAGGCAGTAAAGTCGCCGGTCATCCATAGTAGCGTTGCTTTCATTTGAGAGTTTTGTTTAAGTGAAATATCAATGTTAACACACATATTACTGGCCAAAATTAGTAAGGTGAGGCAGCCTAACTGTATGTGATGAAAATTCTTATAAATTCTTTTATATCTTAAAATCCATATATCCAAAAATTATGAAAAAATATTCATAAGTTAGCTAAGCATGTCTAAAATGTTCAGGTGAAATCGGTTTGTGAAATGGACATCGAACGGTCCCAAAAATTGAACAAATGATATAATTACAATTGTACTCTTCCATTATTATATTATTAAAAAAATATCTAAAACAATAACAGAATTTATTAAATGATATATTTAATCCCAATATCCCTTTCATTTTGTGCAACAGAGAAGAAATAGGAAAATATAAAGTGAAGAAAAAGAGAGGAAAGGAGAGAGAAAAGTTAGGGTTTGACGGCCGTAGAGTCGTTTTTGTCTGTTGGCCCAGCTGGGAAAATTACTCATATTGAGGTAGGTTATGTTTTGCCTATTTAAGTTTTCAATAATTTGATATTTTTGAGATTTTTTTCGATCAAAATTTTATTTTTGTTACCGAAAAATGAGTATAACTTTGTTTTGGTAAACCTTTCACCGTGTAACTTTTTATATGTTATAGAGATTGAGATTATGAACACTTTGAATATTTTCTAGAAATTTTTTGCTAGGTAATTTTGAAAATGCAGCAATTATTGTATATTTAGAATTTATTGACATCTAAAAATAGTGCTTTAATTCAATTATTGCTTCAGAATGATATTTTACATTATCTCTGGTAATTTGGTTATGTTTGAAATTATGAATGTTTGCTTGATAGTGTTTTTGTTGCTCACCAATAAGACATTTTGGAAAATTTTAAATTGAGTCAAACTATGCTTTATTTAATAAAATGCATCGAAATGTGTATAATGACGAAAAAAATATAATGTGATGTGATGTTATGCCAACGCTAGTGGGCGACCATGGTGGATTTTGTTATGCCGGCGCTAGTGGACGACCGAGGTGGTATTCTGTTATGCCTGCGCCAGTGGGCGACTGAGGTGAGATTATTTTATGCCTGCACTAGTGGGCGACCGAGGTGAGATTCTATTATGTCGGAGCCAGTGGGCTATCGAGGTGGGATTCTATTTTTCTCGGAGCTCGTGGGCTACCGTTGTGAGATTCTAATAACAAAGATATATGAAAATTTGGGCTTGAAAGTCATTTTTGATAATCATTATGAAATATTTGCTCATAATTCATTTAATTTTAGTATTTGTTTAAATGTATTCAGTTTCAGTATATGCTTCAGTTTAAGCATTCCATATTGTATTTTAGTTTATTATTGCAGCACAATATTTTCAGTTCTTTTGGTTTTAGTTATTGATTTTTTTTAGGCTGCAATAACCTACTGAACCGTATTAACTCACTCTTACTTTTACTTTTATCTTCCAGCCAGGGAAAGAGTAAGGAGCAAGTTGAGTAGTTTTGGATAGCAGGCTCCGATTTGTGTTGTAGGTATGTTTGGTAGTTTTATTTTTTGTAGGCTTAGCTTTTATTTTGTTGTGTTGTCTATTGCCAAGCGTTGTTGTAGATATCTCAGATTGTATATATATATTTAGAGATAAATAGACATTCATTTTGAGATTCATTAGTCTTTTGTATTATTTGTATTTAGTAGTGGCTCTGTGGTGTGTTTAATTTGGAAGGTTTGTTTCAGTACTTCTCCAATTGAATCTTAGGTTTGAGTCTTATGACAATCGGACATGGTATAACCTGAGCAGTTTTGGATCATATCAGGTTGGTTTGTGCCAAATTTTTTTGGATATTAGAGTATTGGTTGGATAAGTGAATTGTAACAGAGCCATAGGATTTAATCTGTACAAGAGAGATGATTCTGGGTAGTTTTGGGCGCTCATTTTATTTATTTTTCATATGCATGTGCTATATGATGCCTCTTTGTTCAGTATTTATGTGATGGATAATCCATCTTAGCCAGATCCAGATATGACCAATGGTCAGAGCTCTAGTCAGACAACTCAGATTTAGGGTACAACTCCTTTGATTAGTTCTGAGGTGATTTCTCAGATTGCAGGTATAGTAGCACAGTTGGTGGGTGAGACTCATACACAGATTTTTGGTACTCGTTCTAATGATATGGACAGATATTTGCAGAATTTCATGAGATTACAACCTTCTAGACTTTCAGGTGTTATTGAGCCTAGAGCAGTTGAGGATTACCTGATGAGGATAGAGAAGACTCTGGATGGGATGTATTGACCTCCTGAGAGGAGAGTTGCATTAGTTGCATTTATGTTAGATGATGAGGTAGAGCGCTGGTGGTTAGGCCAACAGTGAGAGAAGTTCTAGGGTCATGCAAATACCCTGATCACTTAGGAAGAGTTTACAGAGACGTTTAGTATTTGTTTTGTACCTCCGTATGCTAGGAGAAAGCTACGTAGCTCTTTTTTTAAGTTAATTCAAGGGAGTATGTCAGTGATACAGTATGAGGCTGAGTTTACTGCTCTCTCTAGGTGTGCTCCATAGTTGATAACACTTCAGAGGAGAAGTGTTACCAATTTTTTGAGGGACTTCGAGATGCTTTGAGGCAGTAGTTGCTAGCACAGGATATGATCGATTTTGCTCAGTTGGTCGAGAGGGCCAAGATGATAGAGACTGATTTGATAGCAATTCAGTAGTGATGGATTGCGAGCAGGAATTGGTTTGGCAGTGAGATGGTTGGTAGCAGCCATTCAGGGAAGAAGAGCAAGTTTGGACCTGCTGAGTTCAGAAGGAGGGGATAGTCAGTAGCAATTTCTTCTAAGATCAGATAGAGGCAGTGTTGCCAATTTTGGGGGTTTAGTTAGTGAGGCCCCATTATGTCAACAATGTAGCAGGAGGCACCATGGTTAGTGTTACAAAGCATTGGGCAGGTGTTTTCGTTATGGTCAGTTTGGACATAGAATTGTTGAGCGTTCACAGGGTGGCTTTGATAGACATTCTGATTTGAGAGTTGATAACTTTGGGCAGGCGACCAAGTGTAAGCTGAGGGCAGTATCACCTCGATCATATTTTGAAACTTCTAGTTACTGAGCGGGATGCTAATATTTTTCTGTTGCTTTAACCCCTATATAGCTATAATTTATAGTTTGACTCAGTAGGAGGCTTGAGATACTCCAGATGTAGTTATAAGTATGGCTTACATTTTTGATTAACCATGTCATATTTTATTCGATTCTGGAACTAGTCTTTCATTTATTTTCGAGCATTTCTTCCTTTTACTACATTTGCCTTTAGTTTTATTATTTTTTTCTCTGAGTGTTACTTTATCAATGGGAGATGGTATGATTGACAGTAACAGTTTGTTTCTATGACATTGAGATCTCTAATAGGAAGTGGAAGTCCAATTTGATTTTACTATTGATATTTGCATTCGATGTTGTTTTGAGTATGAACTAGTTGAGTCAGTACGAGACTCGGATTGATTGTTTGAAAAAACGAGTCTCTTATTTCTGGGCAATGAGAGCTATATATTTCAGGAAGTTAGAGGTATTTTATCCTATCTGATTTATGCTCTGGAAGTTGATAGACTTTGGAGGAAAGGTAGTCCAATCTTTTTGGTATCTATTAGCGATCCTCACATCTCTTCTGCACCTATAAGTAGTGTCCATGTGGATCAGAAATTTCTGGATGTCTTTCCTGAGGAGTTAGTAACTTTACCGCCAGAAAAGGGATAGAGTTTTGTATAGATATTTTTTCATGTATAGCCCCGATTTCGAAAGCTCGGTGTAAGATGACACTTAAGGAACTTCAGGAGTTGAAGGTTCAGCTTTAGGAATTAGTTAAAATATGATTCGTTCGTCCTAGTTTGTCTCAGTAGGGAGCACCTGTTTTATTTATAAAGAAAAATGATGGTAGGATGAACATGTCATTGATTACATGGAGTTGTACAAAGTCACTACAAAAAATAAGTATCATTTGCCTAAGATTGATGACTTATTTGATCAACTGGCTGATGTTCAGTATTTTTTAAGATTGATCTGCGATCTGGTTATCATCAGCTAAAGGTGAGAGAAGAGGATGTGGCGAAGACTGCATTTAACTTGAGGTACGAGCATTATGAGTTTTTAGTTATGTCATTTGGAGTGACTAATATCCTAGCAGCCTTAATGGATTTGATGAACAAAATTTTTAGGAAGTATCTGAACCAGTTTATGATCGTCTTTATAGATAATATTTTGATTTATTCCAGATCTGAGGAGCATGCATAATACTTGAGGACTGCTCTAAAGATTCTGCGGTAACATCAGTTTTATCGTAAGTTCTCGAAGTGTGAGTTCTGGTTGACTAGCATTTCTTTTCTAAGACATGTAGTGAGTAGTGCAGGTATTGCATTAGATCGCCATAAGGTTTAGGTTGTTTCTGATTGACCAAAGTCTACTACAGTTTCTGAGGTTCATAGTTTCTTGAGCTTGGTTGGTTATTATAGGACGTTTGTTCAGAGATTTTCTTAAATTTCTTTGCCATGGATGAGGCTGAATCGGAAGTCAGTAGCTTTTATATAGACTCCAGAGTGTGAGAGAGTTTTCAGATGCTGAAGAATCATCTGACTTCTGCTCCGTTTCTTACTATTCTTTCAGGTACAGATGCATTTTAGGTTTTCAGTTATGCTTCACTGAAGGGATTGAGATGTGTGCTGATGCAATACGGTAAAGTTATTGCATATGCATTTTAGCAGTTGAAACTACATGAGAGGAATTACCTGACATATGATCTAGAGTAAGCTGGTATTATTTTTCCTCTGATGATTTGGAGGCATTATTTGTATGGAGTTAGATGTGAGATCTTTACAGATCATCAGAGTTTAAAGTATATCTTCACTCGTAAGAATTTGAATATGAACTAATTTGTTATCATCTTTATAGATAATATTCTGATTTATTCCAGATCTGAGGAGCATGCAACACTATCACGACCCGGCCTGGAGGCTCGAATTAACGAGGTGAAAACAGACGGTCAGACGGTAGATGAAATTTTTATTTGCTCAATCTATCTTCAATATACTGAAAGAGCCACAAAAACATCAAAAAAAAATAAACTGATATAAAATGAATTAAATACCTTTCATTCGGTACGTCACGTCTACGATACATATTTTCATCTCTTCTACTCATTTTAATTATATTAAATTATACCTAAAAATATTAGAGCAACTAAAAGTAAGCCATAACTCAGTGAGTAAAATATGGTTTTAAATTACAGTAACCCAAGGCAATTGTAACAATATGCATGAGCATTTTAATTCATATCTTAAAGTAAGTTCATTTAGATTCATTTCATTTCAAGACTTTCAATGTTATGCATAAATCATATCTGTCATATATATCATTTCTGTATTCATATCTCTCATTTTTCATAAATAATACAATCGTCACAGAAGCCACTATCTAATTTAGTATCAATGAAGGTACTTATTTTTCATTTCCTTTTTCTTTTCCATAACTTTTTCCTTTTACGTGCACTAGTACATTGCGTCCCCAGTCAGTATCATAAGGGGGCGTGCTCCATCACTTAACATGCACATGCAAGCATACTATATAAATCATATCATTTATCTTCTCCATATCATTTCATTTTGAATTATAATATTAAATGTCATGACATAGGATAAATGACATATCTATGATATAAATTTCAAGCTTTTTAATTTAACATGATCAATTGTCTTAAATAAAGAAAATCATGTAGCATTAACAATGAGCAATTAGATAATAACAGTACTTGATGCATCATGTGTAGGATAAACAAATATCATTATTGTAATTAAAAGATATGAGTACTCACCTTGAACTTAATAAATGCGCTGCTTCACTTTTACTCCTTATTCTAATGACAGTAGATTTAAAACTTATAAAAGATCACTTCATTAAATTTAATTAATTATTTGCTCTTAAGTTCTTTAACTTAATATTTTAAAACTTCTATTTTTTAAATATATTTTAATTCTTAAAAATAATCATAGAGTATTTCACTAATTAAGATTAATCATAGAATATTTCACTAATTAAGATTTTTTTATTATTAAATTTTAAAATACATGTTGTTCGCTCTTTCTCTTTCTCTTTCTCAAAGTATCTAATTAAAGCCTCTAATTACTCTCACATTTAATTGATTTTTAAAATATTTTTAACAATTAAAATCTCATATATTAAAATTTACACACATACTTTCTCTCTCTCCTACTCTATATTTTTATTTAAATAATATTTTTATATTATTAATATGTCATTTATCACTAATGATTCAATTCCTTATTTGTATAATTAATTTTCCTAATTAGGATTTCCAATTAAAATCCATATTTTATTTAAATATCATAATCTCTCAAACATGTGCTCTCTCTAATTATTTACTTTTAAAATCTTAAATTTAAATTTGATTATTATTATTTTCTAAACAAATTTTTTATATTAAGATATTTTAAATTTAATATTACAAAAATATAAATTTCTTCCTTTCAAAATAAATACTAAAAAGATTTCTTACCTTCTTTCCTTACACGAGACTCTCGCTTGCCCTACCCATCGAGTTCGCTTCCTTCCTTCTCTCTTTCTCTCAATCTCCCTTGCTTGATGATCAATCTCGAACCCTAACTTGCACACAAGCGTCTTCCTTCTTCCTCCTTTTTTTTCTTCTCTTTCTCTCTATTTTTTCCCTTCTCCCTCTCTGTCTTCTTCAAACAATGAAGCCACCCACAAAATAGAAAAGTTCCTTTTTCTTCCTCTCGGCTGCCTTTCAGTCCCTTTCGTTCATTTGATTCCACAGGAGTGAGCGAAACACAGCTATCTCACACGAGGAGTCGCTACTTTTGCATTCAAATGCATTTCCTCCCCCGCTCGAAGCTCCCGCGCTCACGGATTTGGCCGCTCGACCCGCTTGCTTCGTGCCTTGTACTCATTTTGTCCGTCCCTGTCTTCTTTATTAACTGGCTGGCTGAACCGGTTCTTACAAGCACACTTGAGGACTACTCTAGAGATTCTGTGGCAGCATAAGTTATATCTTAAGTTCTTGAAGTGTGTGTTATGGTTGACTAGCATTTCCTTTCTAGGGCACGCAGTGAGCAGTGTAGGTATTGCAGTAAATCCCCAGAAGGTTCAGGTTGTTTTTGATTGGCCAAGGCTTACTACAGTTTTTGAGATTCATAGTTTCTTAGGTTTGGTTAGTTATTATAGGACATTTATTCAAGGATTTTCTTAGATTTCTTTGCCATGGATGAGACTGACTCGGAAGTCAGTAGCTTTTGTATGAACTCTAGAGTGTGTGGAGAGTTTTCAGATGCTGAAGGATCATTTGACTTCTGCTCCGACTCTGACTATTCTTTCAGGCACAAATGCATTTCAGGTTTTCAGTTATGCTTTACTGAAGGGATTTGGAGTGTGTTGATGCAATACGATAAAGTTATTGCATATGCACCTCGGCAGTTGAAACCATATGAGAAAAACTATCTGACACATGATCTAGAGTAAGCTGGTATTATTTTTTCTCAGAAGATTTGGAGGCATTATTTGTACGGGTTAGATGGGAGATTTTTACATATCACCAGAGTTTAAATTACATCTTGAATATTATAGAGATTTTTTATATGTTATAGAGATTGAGATTTTGAACATTTTGAATATTTTCTAGAAATTTTTTGCCGAGTGATTTTGAAAAAGTTGCAATTTTTGTATATTCAAAAATTTATTTTGCCATCTATAATTAGTGCTGTCGTAGATATCTCATATTTTATATGTACTTTGGGATGAAAAATAGACAATCATTTTGAGATTCAATAGTCTTCCGCTTTATTTGTATTTAGTGTGGCTCTTTGTTGTGCTTAAATTGGAAGGTTTGTTTCAGTACTTTTCCAACTGGATCTTAGTGTATTAGTCTTGCCACAATCAGACACGTTATGACCTGTGCAGTTTTGGGTCATATCGGGTTGGGTTGTGACATTAACGCCTTGGAATGATGGGTATGTAAAACAATTGTTGAATGGAACTTCTTTCTATATTGTGGGCCAGTTGCATCGAATGCATAAAAGTTCTGTGCATCAATTTTAGGTAAAGCTATTTCAAATTGGTTGTTGAGCTGAACATAATAATTCATAAAAGTTCTGTGCATCAATATTAGGTGGCTCATATGTATGTTTTTAAATTGTGGGCCAACTGCATAGAATGCCATCTTTTTATATGTCATAATATCTTCTTCATTAACTATTGTGTAACTTGTTGAGAGATCACATTAAGAGTCGAAATGTAGCTTGTACTTTTCATGTGAAGTCCAGAACCAGTAATTAGGCTGGAAGCCTCTACGGTATAAATCAAGCCTAATATCGTCTAGGTGAGCTATGTTTGATTTTTATGCTTTGAAAAGGCCATCTAAAATTTTCCTTAGATAAAAATGAAGGCAATTAATATGTCGCATGAATAAAAATTCGACTCCATTGATGATTTCATCTGTAAGACCTTTTCGTCCAAGTAACAATCTATTATATATCCACGACATTTGAGTACAAATGTCCATATATACGCTAGAACATAATAAATTTAGTCAAAATTTTAAATTAAGAACTTAGATACATGTAATCATTCCACTAACACAAAATATTCCACTCGCTTAAATTTTTTTTTGAAACTTAAAAATGAATATATAATATTTTTTCCTAAAGCTGCATACAAACTTCCTACACTAAATCCAACAATAATGGTAATGTTAAATTTTCTACCGTAAATATAAAAAATGAATATATAAAATTGTACAAATTTTCTATAAAAAAATTTAATCTAACCTAAAACAAGACTATAATCTAATAGAAATCATATTATATGAAAAACAAACTCAAATCTAAATAAAATTTCAAGAAAAAAAATCAAAAATAAAAAAAAAACTTCAAACTATTTTTAGAACCTATATTATAACTACACAACAACACTATACTGCAACTATAATATAACTATTCTATATTATAAACTATACTATGCTACAACTATACTATAGTATACTATAATTATATTATGCTATATATATACTATACTACAATTATACTATACTATACTATAACTATACGATACTATAATTATACTATACTATACTATATTATATTGTGATAAAGATTT